>JAVQJF010035552.1:0-70145 GCA_036023855.1 Gadopsis marmoratus | reverse complement strand
CCCCCCCCACCCCCCCCCCCCCCCCCCCCCCCCCGCGCCCGCCCCGCCCCCGCTAGCGAGCTAGCTGGTTATAAAGCAGCTTTGTGTGTAAGGTTTGGGTTCTCTCTCTCTCTATTTTTATTTTTTTAATTGTCTTGTTTAATTTTCCCCTTTTCAACACAGCGCCGTGAACGCAACCTCCAGCAACAGCGCGTGCGGAGTGAATCTGTGAGCGCGCGCTTTGCTGCACACACCTTTAGCATAAACAGAGAGACGGAGGAAGCTCAGTGCGGTTAATTTGAATTATTTGACATTACTTCGTGTCCGTGGTAGGAGGACATGAGTCGCTGTGCGTAATAGGAGGAGGAGGAGTGGAAGCTGGGACGCAACAGGGCTCCGGTGTTGATAGTCGGAATAAAACACGATGACAGCCCTGTTATTGCCTACCTGGAGCGCAGTTTGACCAGCTCTGACAAAGATGGTGTCTTCCTCCACCTGTGTCTCCCTGTCATCTAGGCATCGCACGTGCCAGCCGTTTTCCGTGAATGTGCCTTTGTGAGAGAACGTCTCCGGCTCGTCACCCTCGCCGGGATTCCCCGCAGTATTTTCAACAAGAGACGAGGGGGGGTGGGTGGGGGGGCAACGTTGCAAACATGGACAAAGAAAGTGCCGGTACTCAGTATGAGCCCGTGGCCGAGATTGGAGAAGGCGCTTATGGGAAAGTGTACAAGGCGAGAGATTTGAAGAACGGAGGACGCTTTGTAGCCCTGAAGAGAGTCCGTGTGCAGACGGAGGAAGAAGGGATGCCCCTCTCCACCATCCGGGAGGTGGCGGTACTGAGGCAGCTTGAAGCCTTTGACCACCCCAATGTTGTCAGGTGAGTGAGGAGGGGGAGGTGGGTTGCCGGGTTGCCATGTTTCTATGTTTCAGAAGAGAGGTGGGGGGGCAGAGCGTGAGAAACTGCCTTCCGGACAGACACACACTACTTCCGTTTTGATGGTCTGCGGCAGCGACCACATGATATGCCCTTTAGGATGGGCCCACACACGTTGCCTGTCCACTGTGTCTGTAGCAGAAGTCCTGTCCTGTAAGTGTTTCCTGCTGACAATATGAGCGTGCGGGCTGCATAACAACTAGCTGCTTGCTGCTGGCAGGCAGGACACCTGTCTGGTCATAACTTTGTTCACTTTCATTGTTAGTTTCCGGTGTCGTTTTGAAGCCCCGCCTCTTATTCACCAACATTGGTCGGCTCCAGTCACGTTGGTCCGCCTCCTGCACATTTCCCCCTGAGTTAAAAAATGCTCCCGCTCCGCTTAAAGGACACAAGGTGGCTTCCCACCACCTTATCCCCAAATAAAGGACACTGACTTGCAGAATGAAGCGGAACAGCGGATGCACCTTTTTTTTTTTTTAATGCATATTTGTAATGTGTACATCCTTGGAAATGAGATCATGTTCTCAGTGAGACTACCTGTTTTGAATAAAGGATTCACTTCAAGTGGAAATGTGTTTTTTAGGTAGCCAATCCGTGTCTAGCTCATGAGCACTTTGACAGGACAGATGAGTATTGATTGGCATACGTCAACCTCTAGTCAAAGCTGCCCATTCTGATTAGGCCTTCTACCTTTCTACAAGGTCCTTTTGTAGCTTACGTTAGTATTAAATAGATCATTAAGTATCTGGTAATATATTCAAAGTATCTGATTAAATATTTTAATCTCAAGGCTCACTTCCTAGCTGGAGCGGCAAGTATTGATTTTTAAAAATAGAAAAAGGTGGCCCTCCCAGTTTCAGATTGTTTGTTTCGTCTGACCAACATTCCTAACCCAAATGTATTCAGTTTGCTATCAGAAAAGACAGGAAAAACCCCAGCAGATATTCACATTTAAAAAGCTGCAACCAGTGGATTTTCATAATTTTTGCTGGAAAAAGGCAAACGATTAATTGATAATGAATATACTGTTGATCGACTCATTGTTTTTATTGACAGAATTTCAGTGGAGACAGAGATTATATAAAATACATTTAACTCACTATGGGCTATAGGCAACTTGTTTCTCAAATAACTATACAACCAATTAAAAAGCACTTCACAGATTTGTGTGCGAGTGTGTTCATCGTCAATACTCTGTGCTGTCAAAGTGCCCTTGAGCCACGGCCACTCTCCCACCTCGGATACTGCAAGTCAGACTGGATTCACTGAATTTAGATGTTTTAAAGACAAATTGCAAGTTGCATAAGGCCGGTGGTCTTATACTTTTCGTTGTTCCCTCGCTGCTCTGCACAAAGAGGCATTTTTCTTACAGTTTTGTAATGAATTGTTCACTCAGAGGTCATTAGTCGGATACTGCGTCATGTGCAGGGACTAGACAAGGACTGACCTTGGTACTTATTTTTGTTTTATTATGGAATATTGAGTGCTTTGGGATTGAAGGGGAAGCTCTAAATGGATGTTTGAGAAGCATGGCTAGTGCCCATGTGACTCTAACAATAATTTCCCAGTGTATTAATGAATAATAGAGGATAATGGTTTTCTCTTGATGGGATCTCAACGGGTTTTGTTCACACTGGAAGACAAATGCGTCAACGGGTGTTATTTAGTGGCTGAACACGCTTTGTACACTTTGTACGCTTTGAAAGCATGCGTTCAGATAATATTCAGTAGCATTTGTTGCAATAAATCTGTTCAAGAGTGCAAACCAGCTCTTTGAACTACCAGTGGAACTTCACTATCCCCCACTTTAGCCAAGCAGCATAGCCAAGCAGCGCAGGCCAGGAAGGTTGCATTGTGGGCCTTCTGTACGACTCCAGGCAACCACTGGATGTTTGTAATGAGGCCCATTGTTAATTCCATATGTTCAGTGTCTGCTGAGAGCCCCCATTGTAGCCCAACAATCGAGCTGCGAGGGGCGTTTAACCCCAGCGCTTCAAGAGGAGGGCGTCGTCTATTCTGTGACATCGTGCACAGCGCTAATACCTTGAATGAATCAACTCTCACTCACTGCACTGACCCCAGCCACTGATTACAAGGGTGTTGGCACGGATGCATGATGCCTTGTTGGATAGGAATGAAAGAGTTTCCGGAGAGATTTAGTCATTTGTTTCCATGCTTCGGTTTTAAACGGCTTTGAATTATAACAGCAAATGCGTTTAAAGCTGTTTAAAATATTGATGTGACATTGAGTAGACAAACTATGAATTCATATTTGCAAAAATAATCAGATCTAGTCTCTTCGGTGGCAATATTCACCCATCTTTGCTATTTGATGTTGGAAGTTAACGCTGATACCTGGTGGTACCCCCAATTATGTCACGGCTTATGATAGGTTTTGAAAGCTGTGCAGGAAACCCATATTGGATTTATTTTCTCATTCAGTCAATGAATATATTGTAGATGGAGGTTAGTGGGAGACATAATCATCCCTTTTATGTTTTGCAGCCAACAGATTTATACTGACTTCATATCATCATCATCATCATCATATTAATCACTTCATGGGCTCATTCTCATGCCATGCTTTAAAGGTAATGTGATTACAGTAACCCATTACTTTGCAAACCGTACCGCCACCACAACATATCTGAAGGAGATCCTTCATGGCTCTTTGTCTCCTGTGTTGTTGTGATGAAAGATACAGGCAGGGTCCACTCGACTTCCCATAGAGCACCAGGAGTTGTCATAGTGCCGGTTGAGGAATGCTGCTTGTGGTCCCCAGCTCGTTGAAGAGGACATACTGGATAGCTTCTTTTTGTTTTTTCTTCAGTTTTTCACCAAAGTCTGCCTTGGCAGGTCTGCGGACATAATCTGGATTCTTGGCCTTAGTCTGTTGCCTAGTGAAACACAACCATAAACGCGGTGTTTGGAGCTTGATGGTCTTGAATCTTCATATGATTTGCATAGAAGCAGCTTTTCAGGGTAACCTGGCACAGCATTATTGGGGTGTCCTGCAGCATTTCTGGTTTCCAAGAATGTTTCTGTAAGATAAAAATACCCAGGAGCTGGGAGACCAGACTCAGGTTCTTGGCCTAAAATGTATAGTTGTCCTAGAATGGATGAATGGATGATGCTTTCCTGGCCATCCACAAAGCAGATATGTTCGTCTCTCAGGGGTTTTTGTTGTAAGAGTTTCCTTTTCCATAACTGAGTTTAGATCTTTGTGAAAGAAAAATGTACGATAGCGTTTCCCTTGTCTCTTGTTATTGTATCAATAAACTCTTTTTCTCATGCAGATATATTGACTTGTCATAGCAGGAAACACTGATAACAGATAACATTACAGAGGACTCCATTACATTAGGGTGTTCCAGCAAAGCAGTCATTATTAATGTCGTTAGTTACACCTCAGTGTGACATAAATATTGTTGTGTTAATTAAATCAATTGTATTGATCTCCTCCACCCTTTCCTCTTTTTCTAGGTTGTTTGATGTGTGCACAGTCTCTCGGACTGACCGGGAAACAAAACTCACGCTGGTCTTTGAGCACGTGGATCAGGACCTGACCACCTACCTGGAGAAGGCCCCTGAACCCGGAGTACCACCTGAGACCATCAAGGTAACCATCTCCATTGTTATCTAGAAGAAGTACTCAGGGGGAGACGGATGTTGTTTGCTGTAAATTGGAGTCTTTAATGGTCAGTGTGAGACATTTGCTTCACTATTAAAACACCAGCGAGGACTGCGTTTGTAATATTACCTTCGGTTTCTATTTGAGATATAAATGAAGCTATTTGCTAATCCTCTGTGGCTTGAACATTGCATGACCACAGCCGTGTCTTTATGGTACTGAGTGAGTTTTCTTGGCCAGAGACACAGAGGACAGCGTGCAGTTCCCTCCAACATCAGAGGTCCCGGAGCGTTTTGAAGGGCAGCACATGTGGCAGATGGGCTCCAAATTAGAGTTTCCCCGCCCTCTCTATTTTCACTCTGCCCTCTCGCTCCAAGTTTACACTGTATTACAGATGGAGACAGAGGAAAAAGTGTGTTTGAGAAAGTTGCCTTCAAATCTTCCCTTTTGTGTTTAAAGAACTAAGAGCGCTCAATTTGATGCTAACAATTGTACCTCACGGTAGTTCGATCTCTTATCGACAATTCCACACAACACATTCAAACTCAGGACCACTATCAGTTTCTCCAATTAATATAAAAAACAAATCCATTGTGTGTTCATTTACACTTTATCAAACGGTCAGAAATGGATGTGTCACCAACGCCTTTCTTCTGTAAATGTCTTTTCTTTTTAATTTTTCCCACACTCATACCTTTTTTTTAAAGATTTTTATGAAATCTCTTTACCGTGTTTCACCCCAAGGTCTGTAAATGTATCGTGTACAGTGTTGGAGAGGTACACCTCTATTTCTGGACAGAGGAGCTACAGAGTTTAAAGTGTCATTTTAGAAACCGAGAAGTTCTGGAAGCTAGAGTAACCATTGGTTTCCACCCCAGGGCCGGGTTTATGTGTGAAAGTTTTGTGTCGCGCCGTAATGTTGGTGGGATGCTGTGCAAGCGTAGACGACTCACGGAGATCACCCCTGAGGCTTTCCCAGGGTTTTGCTGAAGCTGATAGTGTGTGGTACTGTAGTTTCTATGACTGTCTCGCTGCGGTGATGATTATGTTGTTGTTAGGTTCCAAGTATTGTACACTACAGCCTCATTTACATGAGAACCTGTGCCAGTGAAAGTGATAATTCACTATTTGCATTTTGACTTAGACGTTTATACACGACCATTTTAGTTATTTGTAGTTTTTAGAGCTGAAACAATTAGTCAGTTGATTGATTTATTCAACAGAAAAAGAAATCGGCAATTAATCGCTTGAGTCATTTTTCAAGCATTTCTCAAATATGAGGATTTTATGCTTGTCTTTGTTTTATGACATTGTTTGGTTTTGGACTGTTGGTCAGACAAAATGTAAATAAATCACAATGGATTTATTATGTAATTTATTAAGTAATCGGTTGTTGTAGCCATTTCATTATTCATGAGGTAATGATCAATTACTCAATCAACAGAAAATGTATTGACAATTTGATAATTATTTGTTGGAGTTTGCTAATGCTGGCTTGGCTAGATCACTGATTCCTTCAGTGTGAGGATTTGCTGATGATTATTATGATGATGATGATGATGATTATTTACGTCAAATTACTGCTAATTAAAGATCTTCTGGACTATTCTGGGTTCTGGACTATTTCTCGGCCAAGACAAGAACCCTAAAGATGTGTTTAGGGTTTTCTATTTGAACTTTATAGACTAAATGATGAAATGACAGATTAATAATAATTGGCGATTTAATATAACAAAGTAGCAATGCAGTGTTTCTAGCTGTTGTGAATGGCCACACTCGAGGGGGGAGCGAAAAGCCTGCCATCACAGCGTCAAGTCAAGTGGTGACACCAATGCCGTCACTTCATTGTTCACACGAAAAGTGAAGGAAGTAGTTGTGTGAAGAAGGAACAAAAAGCCAGCTAAAGATCAATTCCTGTGCACTTAAGTCGGCACACCTGGCCAGTCGCTCTGTGAATTGGCCTTGTTTGTTGGGTTGTCAGTTTTGGAAAGTAACACAAATTGTTGTGTGTAGCCCCCCACCCCTCAATTGTGACGTTGGAAAAATTTTAGGGGGACACTTTCCGACGCTGTTCAACGATCCAATAAGCACTTCGTTTGAAGTATACTGACCCCTTGAGGCACCCCTCCTTCTTTAGCTTTCTCCTAACATCCATACAGCTGGAGCCCTGAGGGGACAAAAGGACAATGATGGAGTGACAAGATGACACTGGCACCATCCCTTGTTATTTCTAGAACAGTGGACACTGCACAGTAACCCCCCCAAATTGCCCCCCTTCGCAACAGCTTAATTTGCCCTCGGCTGTACCAGATGACACACAATGGTGGATCCCAGGCCAGCAGTCTCAGATTTTGCACACCTGTTCTGATTAAAGGCTTACCTATTCACCCTTGAATACCCTAATCCAAGGATAAACATTCACCCTCAGCCAAAGTCCCTAAACCAAAAAGAACAGGCTTTTTTTTTTTCTCAAAACCAATCCAGCACCAGACACCCCACTCCAGCCCAGCCTGTCCACTTCAGCCCCCCACCTTCCACCACCCACTCAGCCTTACTCAGACTCAAGACCCACCACATGGTCATTGATGAAAGAGGTCCTCCTCCAGGAATCAAATGAGCTGGAAGGACATCAAGCAGTCGGGCTGCCCCAGCCTCCGCGCTCCTCACCCGGGCCAGTGCTTGGGTCTCACCCACCTTCTATCGCCACCACTGTCCAGGCTTCCACAACTCCATTCTCTGGGCCCATAAAGGGGGAGGTTAATGAAGCATGGGGAGGGAATTGCACTAACGCTAACCGGCAGATGTCCCATATTGTGCCTAGCTACAATAAACAATATGGATGCCTCTGGAACATTTGCATTAGAAAAGGAGGCACATTCAGAAAGCCATGTTTTGACTGCATCTTTCAGAGCGCCGACTACTTTTTTCAGGGTCAGATCTGTTGCCTTTTTGTGTGAATGTTTTTTTTTTTTCTTTTTCTCCTGGCCAAGTTGTTAGTGGGGTTTTTGTAGGTTGAAGGGCTGCCAGTTGAAGACAGTTGTGTGTTGAGCAAGTTCTGAGAGTCGTGTTGCTGCTGAAATCAACTCTGTGTGAGACTAAGCGACGGCTCACTGTTGCTCTCTGTGCCACATGTGCTCTTTAGCTTTGTGGCTGTATTAATTTCTCTGTTTTAATTTCTAAATGTGGCATTTCCCTATTGGCAGTGCAGCAAGTTGTGCTGTTGAACATAGTTTTGAGGGTAATTGATACAGCAGAGAAGATGTCACTCAGTCCAAGGGGGCCAAGATTGTTTGTGTGTTTTGTCCAAGAGTCACACTTCCGAGATAATTAGTGTTTACTAGGAAATGCTGCTGAAAGGAAGCACAGTTGAAATGGCTATTTAAAGCTGAGAGGAACTGGTGGGGGTGGGGGGCATACTATTGTGTCAGCCCCCCCACTCACACACTCTCTCTCACACACACAAAATAACCAACTGCCTGCGTCTCTCCTTTGGCCCTGTCTGTCTGCTGCCCTCCTTGCTGGGTCATGGCTGGATGGAGATGTAGAAAGGAAGGTCTGTTTATGCATCCTGCCTGCCCTTGGTCAGAGGGCACACACACACACGTGCGCACACACACACACACACACACACACACACACAAACAAACTGTGGCACCCTTACACAGTCTGAGGTGCACACACAAATGGAAATGTAGAAACGCACAGACCCAGAGGGACACTCAGCTTGTGTGTAAACACACACACACACACACACACACACATCACTCCCCATCTCCACGGTATTGTGTGGGGTGCCCTGTCTCCTCCTCTATGGCCAGCACAGCAGCCAGCCCCGCGCCGTTTGCTAATGTTTTCTGCTTGAGTGTGCAGACCCCTTTGACTCACTCACCAGCTGGTCGGCCAGTGAATAGAGCTGCGGGCTCAGGTCCATGTCACTTGTGAGGTCTTGGCGGAGGGTTTTGAGAGTGTGTGTGTAGGGGGGCATGTGTGTGTTTGTGTATAGAAGGGTGTGTGTGTGTGTGTTTTGGAGTGGGGGGGAGGGGGTTTACAGGCTAGGATGCAACACACCAGCATCACAGCATTTTACAAAATAAACGCCCCTTTTGTCTTCCAATCTACACCTTGTCTCCTTTGCCGTGTTTGGTTTTGTAACAGACTGAATGACTGTGGAGACTTACATTTTTACCGCCATGAACTCCATATTTATTCATTTTGATCTGTTATTAGGCCGTAACCCGAAATAGCTTTATGTAGACGTTATATTATCAAACAATCCAAACCATAATGCTGCCAAAACCACCAGGCCACAAACCCTTGTAATGACTTGCTATTTGTTTACAGGTGCGGGACCTGTTTGAGAGTCTTATGGTTTGAAAAGAACAAGCCTAAGCTGGTTTCCACGTAGTTCATTGCTGTTCACACCACTACCTTTGCTAGTGTGTCACGGATGCAGCGCCTATGGCCATTTCTGAGGTCAGCTTTTGGGCATAAAGAGAAGTGCCAATTAAGTCGAGCAGGACATCTGCTAAGAAACAGAGATCCGTGCCTGTCCTGTGTGTGTGTGTGTGTGTGTGTGTCAGTTATCAAACATCTGCTACAGTCGAAAAGAAAAGACGAAGGCCTCCTCTATTTAACTTCCCCCGTGCCACAATGTTGCAGCCTTTATACTTAAACTTCATACTGCAGTGTCTTGTCATTCAGGCCTTTTGTTGCCTGGTTTGGCATAGGAACGGATTCAAATGTTGATGTAGAGGTGCGGGCTCATGAAGCCATCTGTCTTTGACATTTTGCAAGGACGATCAAGGCGTAACAATTTTTTAAAATCAAATTCATCAGGTCATTCATTCATTCAGAGCCACATATGAAGAATGTAAGAAACCTTCAACCATCTGCTCTGTGATGCTTGGATCATCCTCAATTCAAAACTTTACTGTATCCATCCTGTGTCCTTGTCATGTTTACAAAAATCCATTCTCCCCCCCCCTCTGTCTTTGTTCTTGTTGTCTTACAGGATATGATGTACCAGTTGCTCCAGGGGCTGGACTTCCTGCACTCGCACCGGGTGGTTCACCGTGACCTGAAGCCCCAGAACATCCTGGTCACCAGCGGAGGGCAGATCAAACTGGCCGACTTCGGGCTAGCTCGCATCTACAGCTTCCAGATGGCGCTCACCTCTGTGGTGAGTTATGTTTTTCATATTTCTGAACTCAGTCGTAGTCATCCAATACTTTCTTACCACAGAGCGACTCCAAACAAACATTCCCAAACACTGTGAGCCCAAACGATGGCTAGAGACCCAGACGTGTGTGACAGGATGTTTTAACTGGGTCATAGACACAAATAGACTTGGATAAGGGAATATTACATGATCTGATATGAAATCTCTACACCATACTGTACATCTTTCTGGACCTACTGAGGAACAGTGAAATATTTTATTGATAGAATACAGCAAGGATGGATTTAGTTTAAATTTCACCTTTGAATTTGCAGCCCCCTCTTTTTTTTCTTTCATAGTGAACACAACAATAAATAACCACACAAAAGTAAACATCAGCGAAGACAAGGGACCGAATAACAAGAATGCAGCCCCTTTTATCACCCTTGTGTTCTCCCTTTCTCTCGCAACTCCAATTACTGCTTCTTTTTCCACAAGTGCACAGACCAAGAAAATGTCGGTTGTGGAATCTTTGTGAAACGTCTGTAGTCAACATTGTATGTGTGCACACTCTCTGCATTGCGTATGCATTTATCATTGCACATTTATATTTCTGTACTACTCAAGCCGTCAATCTGATCAAGGCTTTTTGAGAGAGAGAGAGAGACAGACACGCACTCGCACACTCACACACAGACCCACCGCCGTCCCATCTCCAGAGAGTTAGATGAAAAGCGTCTAATGTGATGTAGCGGGCACTTACAGGGCATCAGCGGGTAAGCTCTGCAGCACTGGGCCAAATGATAGGGTTTCTCTGTGTAAAGTGAGAGCCAAGGGCCCCCGTGGTGTGTCTCAGGAATCCCTCAGTGGCTGTTGCAGACAGGGATGGGACAGACAAGGAGACGGACACCCCTCCCTTCCCGCTGTCGGTACTTTGATGTCCAACTGTTGAGCTCTGGGCTCTGATGACCAGATAAAATGGAGAGAGAGAGAGACTGAAAGGAGTCTTTGGAAGAGCTTGACATAGGGAGAGATGAGCCTTTTAAGATTAAGGTAGCCAGCAACAGTAGCTCAGTACCTTGTTAAAAGCCTTTTTATTTACCAAGAGATGGTTTTCTGATCTGCGTCACATTCACACAGATATTCGCACATCAACCTGACCAGTCCGCACCCCTTAGATCCATTTGGATTTGGATATCGTCAGTATATTAAATGTCAGCCATTACCACCAATAAAAAAAAAAAAAAAAAGATGTTTGTCTCACGTTGGAGGTGCCAGAGTGTGGCACTAGTAGAGAGGGAGAAACTGCTGAAAGTGTATGAACAAAATGTTAATGTTACCCACTGAGGAGGGCTGAATGTGAAGACCATGTAACGTTAGCAAAGCTCATGGGAACTTGGGTCAGGCTCATCCAGGACATCCAGTAGCAGCATCTGCTCATCTAAAGTAAATATAAACTTCCTTTTGGGAAAGAGTGCAAACCTTTTTCTCTCAGCATCAGTCTGGCTGACGCATCTGTGCCACTGTCACTGCACAACAAGCGCTGAGCTGCCAGACTACTGGACACAAGCAGGTGCTGCTCCCTTCATGTCAACTTCAGCTGATGTATATAATGTATGTGTAGTCTCACGTGATAAGGGCTCTGTGACCAATTTCCTAATCAGTAAATGCACAGTATTTGCTAAAAACCATAACACAAAGCAAATTATGACCATGCCAAATCTGGTTAATTGTAAATCAAGTTTCAAAACCCATTTCTCCTTATACCCTTTTGACATCCCACCACACACAAGGAGAAACCAGGTTATTTAGGGAATTTTTTTACTGAACTCATTTAAAACAAGTCAATTAGACATCAGCTTAGCCTTTTTTTTTTTTGTTTTTTTAAGTTGTCCTCTCTCCTGCAAGAAAACTCATTCGGCATATTATGCTTGTTATTTTATGCTCATATGAACCACAAATCAATCTTAGATCTCAGGAAGCCAAGCAACACATCACAGGAAATGTGCAGTTTGTTTAGACTCTAAAGTAGAATATTGTCTGAGGATTAATTAAATAAATTTCAATTGGAATTTATTTAGATTTTTTGATATCTGAAATCTGAAAGTACTGGTAAATGTCTGTGTTAGAAAGGTCAGGACTGTGAGATTAAAAATTTTGGACTTTTTTTTTCTCTGTTTGAGTAACGTGTGTAGTCCAGGCCCCATACTGTAATTTCCAAGTGTTATTATCAAGGGTATTTTTATGATTCATATAAAACTAGTCAGTATTTCCTCAGTTGATTTCTTTAATTTCACCATTCTGATTGATGATAATACACCGCTAACTCTCAGAGTGCGACGTATGTAACCATAGAATTAACATAGTATTACACAATATTCAGTGCGTGTGTGGTTTCACCGGAGGTTTTTTCTGTTGAGTAGATGCTGAACTACATTTATGACTATACGGGGACACTTTTTGACGAAAGTAGAATGCTTGCCCGGGAATTCACCTTTGCTTAAGAGTGACAAGTCCCCAGAACTACTCATGCATATGCACACAGAGGCATGACTGAATGTGAATCTACTACACACACATTTACAGATTGGGCCACAAACGTTAGATGCAGTCGGTGTGAGTGTGTGTGCATGCGTGTTAGTCCATGCACTGTAACGTGAGCACGGGATCTTCGGTTCTAAATTAACGTGCCTGTGTCTGGAATCCCCCTATAAGTCCAACACACACACACACACACACAATCGCCATTCATCCATTCAGTGTTTCCTCTTGCTAATAAAAGCAGATAATCTACACTGTATGCAGTGCACATATACACAAACACACACAGCATTTAAGAGGATCTTCCCCTTTGCCCAACAGACCAGCAGTTGCTTATTTAGTCACCTAATGCCACCGTTACTGGCAGACAGATGGGCTTTGGAGAACTGCTGTTGCTTAAGCGAACAAGACACTTCTCTCTCACTTTCAAAGTGATTCATTTAGCACTTCTAGAATGACAAGATGGCTGAAGGGAGCATTTGCATAAAGTCGTGAAAGAGAGTCCCTCGCTCCTCTTTTTTTTTCTTTCCCAGTGTCGCTAACTGAAAGTAGCACTCTCGTACTTTCTGCTGATGATTTACCAGCATTGCTTGAACTTCTCTTTTTGCAATGAATTAGCTTTCTCACCTAGTGTCATTTACCAAAAAAAAAAAAATGGTCTCGGTGTCTGTGTGTGTATAAAAATGTGTGTGATGGGTGCATTTGCACATGCATGGTTGCATGTGACTGATGGCCCCATCGGCATCACCCACCTACCATGTTGCATATATTTCACTCCCCGGGAGAGAGGGAGAGAGACCACCCATTGGGTTAGTACCGGGGTCCAGATTAGGCTGCTGCTGGCAGTCCCTGGAGGTCTGTCGCTTTGTTGATTGTTTTTTAATGACCCCAGTCTGGTTACAGGCTCATTGTACTGCCTTGAGTGACAGGCAGATAGGTTAAACTGAAATACCAGAAAAGAGTGGAGCAGGACCTTTTTTCTGTAAAACTCATTGAGATCCCATTTCTGCCAAAGTGCCTTAGGGAAAACCATTTATTTCAATGTTGTCTGAATTTAGAACAAATACAATCGTAAGAGTCTGCAGTGATACTGAAATTCCTTTGTATAATGCAGTGTTAAAACATTACTTATTAACATGCAAATACTGGTACAAATTTGTATTTTTAACAAGTTAGAAGGAAACCTTTCATCATCTGACTTGGACCCATCCAATGAATGTCAGGGGACATTCTTAAAACAACCTGAGGGTAAAAGTAGCTCTTAACTGACCTTGTCCTCACTTTAGGAATCTCAGGCTTTTGGTCAAAGAGTAATTATTAAGTTACAGTAGAGCCCAGATGACTCATAAGCTACTAAGATCTGCTCACAATCAGAATAATACAATGATAATGAACTTTTAAACATATTTTGACGGCAGTTGAGTTAATAAGGGTTCAATTTGCGCAACAGATTCAAACAGTCCAGTAAAACTGGACATGGTTTACAAAACTCTGCAGTTTGCAGTGCTGATGAACTGGGAATATCTGCCAAAATGCACTCTTCACACCTAAATCTATTTAAACCTTTTGCTGCAGTGTATTAATGAATATTTTATTTCACATTCACTGACGCAGATCAGTCACTTATCATTCAATCACTGTAGACAATGACAGGGGTCAACCCCGACCTTTCAATAAGTTCAGTAGTAAACGTTACTCTCAGCAGCAAATAAGTCTTAAGAAGGAACTAACTCAGCTAGGAACCTTTACTTCCATCTACAACTCCTAGTGGTGAGACAAAATCCTTTGTTAATATGGTTCCTTCTCTTGAAGTGACAGAGGTGGTTAGGTCAGGTGTTGCTTTCAAAAGATAACCTCCACTAACCTGACCATGGTGGGCTTTCCATCTCCACCAGCCACACATTGTAACCACTGTAGTACAAGGCTGACAGGATGGTCCCATGAAACCCATTAGCCTCCACTCTCATGCATCTCATGCGCATGTCATTGCCTGTCAAATTGGATTTGGAAAAATCACGGGGAATGCCACCAGACTTTTTTGTTAGCACTTGTCAAACTGTGTTGTTCTAGCTCAGAAAAAAAATAAACTGAGGGCTTTCCATATTTTACAGGAGATGATGACAAGATAAGCTTATTAGCGGTGAAAAAAAGTATGTTTTTTTTTTTGTCTTGCCTCTGAGCTTATCTTGAGTGAGTCTGATGAGTTACACGACAACCAAAGGGAATTTATCGTTCTTCAAGCCTGGTCCTTTCAGGTCTTTTATTTTATTTATTTTTTTTATGATTAAATCTAAATGTCCATTTTTATATGATCAAATGAACATAGAGCTTTATAAAAATAGCATCTTCTAATACAGGCTGTACAGTCACTGTCATAGTTTCCTGTAAACTCTGTTGTTAGTGACATGCAGAAGAGCGAAATTGTTACCTGATCGAAGGTATTTTCCCAATTCTTCCCCTAGTTCCCTCTGCTTATAGCCCTCCCACTACGCTTACCATAATAAGACACCCATATTTCAGACAACATTAAAGAAATTGAAACCAGATTTCCTGCCCGCGCTCAACCAGCAGACAGGCTTTAACAATACAAAGCTTTCAAGAACAGTCAGACTCTATTCAGTCTGGATTTGTATTTTCACTATGAATGTATTTCCCATTTTTGGGCCCTTGACTGCATGAATGTGAGTTAAGATCTGTGGGTGTGGGTGACACATTATGCTCTTACAAGATTGTGATGATAATGCAGATAAGATGACTTTAAGTTGGCAAACCACATGCTTCTTGATAATGGCTTTCCCCTCTTTTGACCCTTGTTATTTAAAGTGTATTTAACAGTTTTAAGAACAATGCAACTATGCAAAGCACGCAGTCTCAGGACTCCCATAATCTCAAATATATTTTACATGCAGGCATCAGTAGTGTAACAGAGTTCAGGAGCAGAGACTGATGAAACTGAAATTTCTCATTGATGACCGTGGATGAACTGGACGTGTCTGTGAAACTCTTCTTCTGCCAGACAATGTGTTTCTGCTCTGGACAGACAGAAAGAAAGGCGGGGGGGGGGGGTGGGAAACCCTTGCCCTGCACGCAGGAGAGCACGTGCAGCGCACTCTGGGAATGTTTAGATATCTCCTCAAACGGCTCTGAATGGGGAAAAAAAGGAAAAGTCATCCTCTGTGCTTTGACTGCAGCCGGCTGGAGCAAAGGGGCCGGCCCCAATTTGACATAAGCAAACATACATATAGTTAACACACATATGAACAGGGATATATTGTACTTACACACATTCAAATGCAGACAATGACATTGTCGTTAATGTTTGCACACACAGATGCACGCCCTCACGTGCACAGTGGAGGTCTTATTTGAGTTTGCCTGTGTTTATCCCCTATTAAGTGTCTCGGAAATAGCAGTGGTAGCAACAACCTACACTAATACACACTCCTCTGCAATTCACTGTATTCATTGTTGATGGCCTCTTGGCAATGCTCCAGGTAGGGGAAAAGGGGGTACTGATCAGTGTGTGTATGGTGCATGTGCACACACCGGCATCTGGATATATTAAAGCCTTGTCTGTACCAGCAACGGCAAGAGGAAGAGGAGGGGAAAAAAGGGAAAAATTACAGCATATATCAGGAATTTTCCAGCTAATGATGTGCGGATGTGGTAGCACTGGGGAGAGAGAGCCACTGACTGTGCTGTCTTTGTTTCACTTGCCGAGGGCCCCATGCTGCATTCCTGTACACTGTGCATACTTTGGCAACAGTTGTGGTGCCTGTTTTTTTTTTTTCTGCTTCACTGTATACAGTTTGTGTGCTGCTCTTGCACTTTTCTTTCTAGCCCCGAAGGTCGGTCTCTCCCTCCCTCAGCCTCTACCTTTCCCCCTTTAAAATGTCTCTCCTTCCTTATTTCTTTTCTTGGCCTGGTGCAGCTGTATTGTTGATACTGTAAATTGTCCTTTTTGCAGAACAAGAGAAAGAGAGAGAGAAAGTGAGGGAGGAGTGAAATAATGGTGTTTACAACATGGCTGACTGCTAGAGCTTCGAATGGGGCCTCTCTAGAGGCCCAACATTACAGCCTTCGCTCTATTGTACTCAAAGTACATAGTTTTGCTCATAATATTATTATAACATCCGCTCTCCTTTTCCCATATGTGCCTGCCTATACAGTCTGAAGCATTTATCCATTTTCCTTCCTTAGATTCACATAGGAAGACTTTAATTTGTGGTGGATTGCTTTCAGGAATGTAATCAAATTCTAGCTTGAGACTTAAAGCATGAACCAGTTGAGCCATTTACCTGAGAGACTTAACTGCACTGAATGCTTATTCCACTTTATTCAGTAATTGCTGAAAGTTAAAACCTCCAATCATGCTCTTATTGATTCAGTTACAGTTATTTGGCCTCTGGTGCATCCAAAGTACTTGTCTGTGAGTGTGCATGTGTGTGTGGATGGTAGGCGTCTGTGTGTGCAGTGGTGCGCTTTCATCCTGGGCTTCCTCAGTGAGAGGGAATGTAAACACGGGCCTCCGGCCAAGCTCCATCACCTCCAGTGCCTCCGGCGCCGCAGACTTAAGCCCCGGTTTCAGTCATCCTCATGGCATCGGGTCACTGTGAAGGTCCCCTTCGGATGTCCACATGGAGAGTGACAGGAGAGCGTTATGGTAGCGGAGGTGGGAGTTGAGGAGGATAGGGGTGAGGGATGAAGAATGCAGGTTTTAACAACTCAACACAATTTGCCTGCCGTTTAAAGGATAATTCCTTGGGTGGTATTTTTGTAGTTTGGACCGTCACTTCTGGGGGTCTGTGATGGACCGAGCAGGCATGAGGACACATGGTGTAATTTAACAAAATGGGTTTTTATTTACCCAAAAAGATAATTTCACATGGTTACAAAAACAAACCATAAATCTGGGCTCATTAAAAGAGGTCAACTAAACCAACGTAAACAAAGAAATTCTCAAACCAATTTGTAACATAACTTAACCAAACAGACCTACTGAACATAAAACACAGGGGCACATATATAAACTGGTTTATCAGGCCAGTATAGACACACAGGGGGAATTACAAAAACAATTGACACTAATTAACTTAACTTATTTAACAATCTGGCCAGCCTTTAACTTAAACATTTACTAAATGTAGCAAAATGAAATCAAAAGTGCTACCCCAAACAACTTATATTTCCCCAAATAATCCTTTAAACATTTCCAATATGTGCAAATGAATAACAAATGAAAATAACCCTGAGTATGTTGTGATGAGAGTGGTGTGGTTATTGTTTTTTATTTGTAAAATATGATAAACGGAAATGTAACAAATCCAACTAATGTGTGACCGGGCGTGGGGTTACCGTAGCTTAGTATGTTGTGTGGCTGCAGATCACATCACAGGGTCTTAATACTTTTTGTTCTCATCAAAGTCATTTCTGCAACATTTCAATACTACAACCAAATCAAGTAGTCAAGTAGTCTTCTTGCAAAGATTTGGAATAGAAGATTGATGCCACGCTCATCTCTGTCCTTTTTAAAATATGAAGCTACTGCCAGCAGCTGATTACCTTAGCTTAGCATAAAGAAAGACTAGAAGCAGCAGGAAACAGCTAGTCAAGTAGTGTGTGACTGCACGAGGAGAACCCACTCGTAAAAACACTACTCCATAGCACTACTAGCAGTCAAAAACTCCCCAAGGTACCCTTTAACTTGTGAATACAGTGTTGTACTAACCACAAGAGTGACACTATATGAAAATAAGACCCAAGTTGTAATAAACTGACGTGATCCTTTAAACCTCAAACACGTGATGCAGATAACTTACATACATTTATACACACACACACACACACAGAAAAACTCTTGGCACTGAAGCACGTGAATCCAGGCAAAAGCAGGTGCTCAGTTCGTCACGTGCGTGCACCTTATTGTCATTTTCCTCCGCTGTGTGCTGGTGCCGCAGGTCCGGATGTTGCAAGTCAGACAGGCTTGGAGGTCTGGCCCAGGAGGTCTGGAGGTCCTCTGGGGCAGGACAAGCCATTTCCTCCCTGAAGCGGAGCAGGGTGCAGAGAGCAGCAGTCAGGCCTGAGGAGGAGGAGGTGGAGGAGGAGGAGGAGGAGGAGGAGGAGGGTGGTGGTGGTGGTGAGGGGGAGGATGCTCTCAGCAGAGAGGAATTCCCAGAATGTTGTCCTTTTTTAATCTGGAGTCAGGCTCACACTCTCTGTCTCTCACTGTAACTTTTTTTTTTTCTCCCTCTGCTCCCTGTGACCTCCTCTGGCTTTTCTGTTACCATGCGGAAGGGAAGAGGAGTGTCAGATAGGCAGAGAGACAGATTGAAAATGCAAAGCATCTGACCTAAGAGCAAAACACTATTTCACAGGGCTGGCTCACTTTCTCTGTGTCTTGATTGTCCTACATACTGTATGTACAGTATGTGCCGGTCTCTGTTTTCATGCCGCCTGTACAGCGGAGGCAGAGCAGGAGTAGGTAATGAAGGGATATGTGAAGCAGAACAGCGAATGAGAAGGGTGAGAAAGAAAGACTAAGGAAGAAGGAATGCAAACGTGGTCGGTAGAAGAGGAAGGGAAAGGACAAAAAATAAAGCTCAGAACAACATTGCAATTGGGGAATGTCCTTTTTTTCCTTTGTTATAATCATCTCCATGAAAACGGTTATTAAGTTGTGTGTTTAGGCCATGACTCAGAGCATGTTCCTTTGTCAGCACTAGTTCTGGTGATTTTTGAGACTTGCTTAATACAGAGACATTTGAGAGTGTGATGAAAATGCATTCATGGATGTTACAGGCTCTCCAGCCGTCATATGCAGACTGCACTTCAGACATGTGTTTTACAGACTCGTGGGCTTACAGAAACGGACCGAGAAAGAGAGGCACTTTATAGAGAAGGAACAAGAGATTGCAGGAGAGAGGGAGGAGGTTGGGAGAAAAGGGTGAGGAGGATTGCTGAGTGGAACGCAGTGCTGACTGACGGTGGACTGTTTGTTTGGAAATGAAAATGAGCACCCTGAATCTCTGAATCTGAGGTTTAAGATGAGCTATCACAGAGGCAGAGAGTGAATAATTTGAGACTAACAGGCATTAAGCTAAATAAATAGCATACAAGTGTACTTTTTTTCAGAAAGTGGTTTTGTTCATAAATGCATAACGGTTAGCACTTTGTGTGCCAAACACTGTGACGACTGGTGGGAGAGGATGGGCGTAGAAAATCGCAGTATAAACCAGTAGGGTGTTTTAATCCTACTCCATTAAAAATCTGTGAGATTCTGTATTTTGTCAACAAATCTCATTGAAGATCAAAACCCTGATGGAACTGATCACACTAAAACATATTGCCTGCGTAGCCGATGCCTAATATAGCCTATTCCTCTGTGCCATAGAGCTCCATTGTTGTTCAAAACTACTAAAAATAATAAATGAGCCACATGGTTGCACTGGGTGATGTGTTCCTTTTTTTTTTTTTATGATGAAGAACATGGTCACTGTAGTCCAAGCGCAACAAATGTGTATTTATCTAAAGCTGAGAATTGTACCCAACAAATGTGCAATGTAACCTACAGTTGCTTTAGGCACTTACGGCTTTTAAAAAAATTTAAGTATATATTTGTGACTGTTTAATTGTTCTTAGTAGGAACAAACAGCCTTGGGGTGGAGTAAGGAAGTGGGGAAGTACTGAGAGGCGGACTAATGCATTGTTGGTTTTGTTTTGTTTTTCATGATGTTCATTGAGAAAAAATAACTAGAATACCATCAGTCTTTTCCTTTAACGCAAAGATAGAATGAAAGACCACCTTGCCATAGATGCCACAGCTACAGAAACGGTTTCTTTCAGTGCAAGTAGTCAGGGTGTGATATCCGATTGCCTTAACGAGCGTCTATCTTCCGGTGTGTGTATATGAGTGCATGCATGTGAGATATATGCCCTAATCTGCAGTTGTGGCCAGGTTTTCGAATAACTTGGTATTGCACTGATGCGGATGTACCCCGAGCTCTGTCTGTGGTTCTTCCTAGAAGGCTGTGTGTGTGTGTGTGTTCGTTCTTGCAGGCCCTGACTGCAGGGCTACAAGCTTCATGCAGTAGACTGAAGGCACAGGCATTTGATCCTGCAGCTGCAAACGTTCAAGGAAGATGTTAATTGGTCTGTTTGTCCATCCACATTTTAAAACGACAACCTGTGTTTGAGTGATGGCTTTAGCAAAGCCATGTCTTGGTTGGTAGGGGGGGAAATGGAGATGTGATGGGCTTCTAACTAGACATCAAGCTTGCAGAAAACTTAGATTAAATAAAAGAAAGTCAGAAATAAATCCTACAAATGAAAACAATGCAGCAATGATTTTTCCTATGTTGAGAAAACATCATTGACATTTTGTTGCCTGACTATATGGGCAGCTGTGCAACTTCCATTCATGTTTTTCTTTGAGGTTTCACTGTTCTAAAAATCTTCAATGACCATAACAGTTAGTCTGTTCATTCTCAGTAGGCTATGCAGTATGTCTCTCTTGCTCACGTTGCTCAGCCGACACATCTCAGCCAACTAGCCTCAACTTCCTCCCTATTTCCACTGAAGCAGGAAGCAGGAGATGAGAAAGTATCACACATCTGCAAAAAACAGCCCCTGGCTCTATTAATAGTGTCATTCAGTTTAGAAGAGAAAATGTGACCGAACTTAATATTCCTCTTATCAGTCTCTGTTGACTGCCTTGCTTATGAATTCACGCTCAGGGTAATGTTCAGACACTTTTTGAGTTTGCCTCAGATATTCAAGGCTTCCTCTCATGCTGCAATTCTGAGAACTGCCCCTTTTTGTAATTTAATTTTTGTTATGGTCAGGGCAGGTGGGAATTGAAGATTTTCTGCGGGAAAATTTTTATCTTTGTCACCAGTGGCTTTTCAAATTCTTTATTAGTATTACTATAATATCACTCTTACTAAATACTATAATTTGTTGCAAACTACTACAATAGGAAAAGGACTGATAAAAGTCGATAACCGTTATACAAGTTTTTATACACAAGACTAACAATCTACAGCCATGCTAGCGGCTCTGTGAGGCTGTACTTGGACACAGCGGCGGTGCTTTGAGTAGTACAAGGATAACCATCACACTCCGTTGTTTTTTGGACAGGATCAAAAGCACAGAAACTGACACGTTGTACTAAAATCATCCAACCTCCCCCCAGTGAAAGAAATCTTGTCCAAAAGTCTTTGAACCATGGATTTACTCAGGGAGCACTTGTATACATAAGCAAGGACCTAATAGTTCATATTTAGCTATTTACAGCAGATCCTTGCTCTCATATTACACATACAGGCATGTGGACAACATCTAAAAGCTCAGGGTATTGTTTCCAAGTACTCCCACGGAGAGTCCAAGCCAGCTAATAAAGATATCTAGGTGACACCATACTCTTTTTGCTTACAAACATTCGCCTCAGACTCTAAGATCCCGATAAGCACTCTGCAGTGCCTGAGGGGGGAACTGCAGCCAAAAGCTGTTGGAAAAATCTGGAGTTTAGGAAAGCACCTGGAACCAGTCCACACTCTTACTAGGGGTCACTGAGTTTTGTCTGGAGGCTTTCCCTACTGTAGCTGTTAACAATGCTGCTGCTTTCCTGCAGGCTACAGCTAACACACACACACACATTTAGAGCTCCCAATAGAGTTACAGGGACAAATTTGGAAACCATGCTTTGTGTGAAGTGGCACAAAATGGCTGCCGTTAGCCCTCAGGTGGGTGCGGGAGGGAGGTGGGTGTGGTGGTTAATATCAATGATAGTCAACCCGTTATCACTTCACATAGACGAGACATCTGCCATGTTTAATCCAGTGGAAACATTGTATTGTTTATTATTGGAATAACTGCTACTGCACTCATATACAGTATTGTGTGTCCCTGGTGGATTGCTGTGGAAAGACTGATGTGGGTACACCAAAAGACGTGTCCTGCCAGATATGATTTCATGTCTTACGTAAGCTTAGGATGGGGGCAGAGAAGTATTAACCCTGTGTGTGTGTGTGTGTGTGTGTGTGTGTGTGTGTGTGATATTTACTCAGTGAGAGGCTGGCAGGTAAAGCTACTTGCAAGAAATTGGGAATGATTTGCGTCATGTACCTTTTTTGTTTTTATCTTTATTTTCTTAATGGATTTCTGTTGTGTGTGTGTGTGTGTGTTGTAGGTGGTGACACTATGGTACCGAGCCCCAGAGGTGCTGCTCCAGTCCAGTTACGCCACGCCAGTGGACCTGTGGAGCGTCGGCTGCATCTTCGCTGAGATGTTCAGGAGAAGGTGAGAGCTGCAGTGAAAACGGAACCAACTAAACATCTATTGACTGAAATTTTGGTGCAACCCCCTCATACTGTGTTGGTATTTTAGTGGGATAACTCCTATACTGTCCTGGAGAAAATGCGTGGATTTAAACCAGCAACCCCGTGCTCACTGGCCATCACCTCAGCACCTCCAGCCACATTTGTCCAGCAGCACACAAAACAATATACAGCTTTCATCCAAAACGCCATTTTTCTAGCCTAATAAGACTAAATTGTGATTTTGTTTCACTTCATTATTCTGTCTGACGTCGTGCTCTGTTGGCCACTTTCTGTTTGGGAGGGGATGTTATTCTGCCCTAACCAACCAATAGTTCTTGATGTATCCAGTTTCGGCCGACAGGGAAACTGCAGTAGCATTTGCAAAGAGGAGGTAACATTTTTTGTGTGCGTTGAAGAAATATCCAGATTTAATTTCTGCAAATCGACCTGCAACAACCTGTATAGCTGGTACTGTCTTGTACAGTAAAATGACGTTCATTCTTAATCCCACCTGCAAAGCTCTGATTGGCTTGTTTGTTTTTCCAACCAGGGAAACATCCCTTAATGAGCACCAGACCACTGGTGAATCACTGAAAACAACTGACATGGTGGCAGCAATTAGATCTGGAAGGCTACCACTATTCACACCTCATTATTTCATAATTCACATTATTCCCTCATTCACGCACTGCTGTGTCGTCTCCTTCACTGTGATGGTTTCACATTATCATCACACTTGGCACTTGCACTCAGCAAGACAGCTGACTGTGGTGTACTGTTTTAGCACGGAAACAGAAATCAGCACAATATCTTTGCTGCATACAAGCCGGCCGCCATTTTGATTTCACTGTGCTTTTGTGTGCTAATTACAGCAAATTTTTACGTGTAAAATCTTTGTTTTCAGCTCAGTATTAATTGTATTACTGAATGGGCATTGCTCTGTGTGTATATTAACAATTTGTCATGTTCAAAAGGGGTCATTAAAGTAGGAAAAAGAGTCAGCTAAAACCTATAAACTCATTTCACGTGTATATGTGTGCTGAACACAATATACCCAAGGCTGCAAATCTGTGTGATGGGAATTTGTGGTATACATCAGGCAGACATTTGAGTTAATCATCTGACCATGTATTACTAACTGGTTGGTCATGTTGCTCAACTGATCTAGTTATTTAATGGATTATAGGAGCCATTGGAGGTCATGCAGTGGAAAACTGCCCTATTCACTCATTCACACATGTTTATATTCTTGTGACTAGGTCTCCATATGGAGCTGGTATTATTAAAAGCCATCTCGTCTTTCCTATGGAGTAGTTTTACTGTTTCAGTGAATACTGATACAAAGTATTTAAGTGTAAATAGATGTCCCAGATCTATGGCTGATGATCACTTGATTGTTGGTGGTTTTTGTTACCAAAAGAACATCACTGAGAAGAGAATTTACTTGGAGTTTTTACTTTTAACTTTAACTTTCTGGGTTTTTTTTTGTTGTTATATTCCGCAGAAACTTCGGCAGCCATCGTTGCAGAATCAGTTATTTGGGTGTTTTCTTAACCTTCTCATCTTTTTGTCAAAATGGCACCTGTCAGATGCATTGTGAGCAATCACATTTCGGTTGGCTTATCAAACAATTACAGTAATGACAGGCTGCCTGCTGTGGTTGCAGCATGCAAGTCAAGATTCTGCTTCTTGGTATAGGTATTTGTCAGTTTGTGGTCTAACGAACGTCACACACAGGAGAGCCAAGCTAATAACGGACCATTTCTCTTTTTAAAAAATAAATACATTTTAAAATCCTGCCTATGGAAGGAAAAGTGATTTTCAGGTCATAAGGACATATTTTACCATCAAAGTGTCGGTCTAATATTAATATGTATGTGCCATAGTAGGTATAGAGCTGTGTCTTGTAATCAGCAGTGCGCTGGGGTTTAGCCAGCTTCTAGTGGTGTGCTTTGGCGTAGATATGAACAGTCTATCTGAGGTAGGGCACAGTGTCAGAAGGAACAGCCCTGCCTGTAATTTATGTTTCCTTCCCCAACCGTCTTCACACCCCAGCATGCGCAGCCACACACAACGACTCACGCTTTGCACATGGAATATATGGGCTCTAGCGGCAAAGGGTGACACAGGGTGAAGAGGCTGTGTAGTCTATGTGGTAAACGAACAGATGATAAATAAATGAGTGGAGAAACATAATAAAGGAAGATGCTGCCATACAGGGACAAAGGGGGGTCAACATTGTGCATCTCATGCTCTGTCCTCCGCAGTCACCACATGTCAATCTAATTAAACCCCTATGGGGGATTTTTGTAAACCGACCTGTTAGAGAAATTATTTAATATTTAATATAATTCTTTCAGCATTGAGAGTGTCAGTATCAGTAAGCAGTCTTTGTTGCCCACCATTTCTTTCAACCTCATTTTTGATCTTTCTGTCTACATCTTTGGAACTGAAAACTGAACATGTTAGTCACTTAATCAGTCAACCAACAAAAAAAAAACAAGAAAATCTTTGGGTTTTGAACTGTTGGCTGAACGAAACAATTTGGTGGGAAAAGTTGTGAATTTTTCACAATTTATAGAACAAAAAGTTAATCGGTTATTCAAGCAAAAATGCCAGGATAAGATTTAACAAGTGCAGACAGTTTTCAGACACTGAGGAAATGTTGAGGTTCCAAATCTTGACATGGGGTGTTTAAGAAGCCAGGTATGAAAACATCAATCTGATTTTGTATGATGAACTGGCAAAATCAATTTAATTCACATTCACATTTGCAGTTGTGTGTATAGCCCTCACATGGGTCAATGTGTGTTCAACATTTCACTGTTGGGTAAAGTTTGGATGGAGGTTAGGCTGCTAGTTGTAGAGTTAATGTATTCACAATCACGTTTGCACATAATACCTCAGTCGAGCCTTTGACTCCTTGAGGCGAATGGCAGTTGGCTGTTCTTTCTGGCATATTCGACATGTGTTAACACATAAACAGCACAGAGTTGAAGTGCATTTCATGGCTGTGGTTGTACAGCCAAAGCATATGCACCAAAGAAGAATTTGTAGCAAGTGAACCTGTAAGTGAGCGTCTTATTGCCAAATAACCGAGATTCAACATAAACTAACGGTAACGTGTATATTATGTGCAGAAGAGGTCTCTCCTCGTTCCATGTAGTGTTCCTTTAAAAGCAGGCACAGTCTGGGGTTGGCTGTCCTTCTCTGATAGCAGTGAGCTCTGTGAGTGTGTGTGTGTGTGTGTGTTGTCTAGGTTAAGGATACTTCTTCTCTCACCCTGACACAATAAGCTGTAAAAAGCTTTGGTGTGTATGTGTGTTTGTTTTCACAATCTGGCACCTGTCCAACTTTGCCTTAAGGCGGAAGGCAAGGCCGAGCCCTTTGATGGCCATGAACAGAACATGCACACAGTCTCTCTCTCTCTCTCTCTCTGTTTCTCTCTCTCCCTCTCTGCAGGTGATTTAAGATGGCTTTTTAAAAGGCCACCTGTTAGAGATTAAAGGGCACCTGGGAGAAGCAGTGAAAGAAGGCAAGAGAAAGCAAATAAATTGATTTTGGGCTGTTGGTTGGACACAACAAACAATCTGAAGACGTTACCTTGGAAAATTGTGGTCAGCTTTAGTAATGAAATAATGAAAATAAGCATTAGTTGCAGCCCTATGTCAGAGGCCCACTGAACAGTGACAACCTCAGTTCACCCTCTCAGCTTATGTTGCAGGTTCATAACTCATGAAACATCAATGGTTCGTCCCCCAAGAACCTTCCTCTCCTCTCTCCACTGTCATCATCAAACGTGCCATTGGAATAAAAAAGACATGTACTGTAGCCAGAATAGTTGGGAATTTATTGTCAAAGGAATTTGAGCAAATATCGTACAAGTCTGCATCTGCATGGCAGGGATAGTGTCGGGGGTGAGTCATGGTTCCAATGAATGGGGGAGAGAGTGCCTGCTTGTTGACATTCCTCCAATCGAAAAGGTTGAACGTGTTGTATTAATGGTCCGGGAGAGGCCCCACACCCGTGTTGACTTTCTCACAGTTTGGAACTCAATTGATACGTCCTCGAGCCTTCCGTGCGCATGGGCTTGACACAAACGCACATTTAGATGTACAGTGCATCCAAACTCGGCACAGCCTTGTGACACTGACACAGGTTTGAACACATGAAGAAGCCGCCATTTGTCTGTCTGTCTCTCTCTCTCTCCGTTTCCCACCCAGACAGATCGACGCTCTCGAGTGAAAACATGCGCACACACATGTCTCAGTGGAATGAGGGACAGAGCCGTGGCTGCACTAAAGGAAGCGTGACTCGGCTGCCTGTCCCAACCCAGTCTCAGTCCTCCTTTCACTGCCAACTCTGTGTGTGTGTGTGTTTGTTCATAATGCACACGTACTGTATGTGCACGTGCAAATCTCAGGATAGGAAACTATCCCTTTTGCGCATGTGCATTTTTACACCCTTATGTGTGTACTTAAGTGTGTGCAAATGTACACTTGAACTCAACTGTTGACTGTGTGTGCATGCCAGTGGCCAGCTCTGTGTGAATCCAGTTATCCCCTCCAACAAACCAACAAACCACTCCAGGTTTAAAAATGGACCTCTTGGAATTATCAGCCCTACTTGTTTTGGCACGATGACTTTGCTGTAGGTGATTTTTTTATTTTTTTATTTTTTTATTCTTTTGAAACAGTCAGAACTGGTTTGGTCTGATATTAAATGACTTCCAAACCTCTTTACCCCAAAGACCTGCACATGTGGTGTGATCCTCTTTCAGAGTCGGATGTTTAAAGCAGAGGTTCAAGAGTAAAGAAACACTTAACACGAAGATATCCATGAACGAAGGATGCCAGTTGTGAATTACTGAATTACTCTCACAATTCCACTTCCAAACTGTGACAATGAGTTTGTCCCTGTAAAAATGTGCAAAATACCCCCATGTGACTAATTTCCCAGTGTCTGAGTCTGTAGGAAAGTGTGGGTGTTGAGCTATGCAAAGCTTCCTGCAAGTGGGAAAACACATGGAGCACATGGTGGCTAGCCAGTCTGTTGACTTCAGTTAAGTGGGTTGCACTTGAACTGTGTTGAGGCCTGGATACAGATAGTATACACCTATGTGGCAATACCCTGCATTACATTGACATCTGCTGGTGACTGATCATCTTAAACAAATGGATATAACAAAAACTTCCTCAACTTCTCTGAACCTAGAGCATTTCCAACTGTATTTTGGGAGTAACTCATCAAGAAAAGTAAAAGTCACTGCATCGTTAGTGTTTAAAGAAAGTCCTCTCTTTGACGGCAACGGCTCCTCATTTTTTTCTCAGAGGAACTTCAGCAGGAAGGTCTAGTTCCCATACCTCTTTCTCTGCTAGAATAATCCAACTTTTCTTTCACACGCCACTCCCTCCCACTTTCCTACACACACACACACACACACACACACACACACGGGATAAATAGTCTTTTTCTGTCCTGTGTGGCGGCCGGCAGGCTTGTGCTGATGATGACTACTGGAATTTGTGCGGGTGCCAGGGCAGTCATGGCCGCCCACGGGCATCCAGAGACGGCCCAAAGCCACAGGAACCACCAGCAGCCCAGCTGCCGCTTTCCTCCCTCCTTTCATCCCTCCCTCCCTCCCCTCTTCAGTGGTGCTACCAACACTGGCTACATGAGATGGAGCTGTGACTGTGTGGCTACTTCAAACACTCACATCAGAGTCACACATTCCTCTTTGCCTTGAGCCAATAGCTTATATCTTAGGGCTGTTGGTCTGCCCTGTACCGTGACATAGTGAGCGTCAGGGCTCGAAGTAGGTCAATAAGAGCATAATTAATGCTCTACGCTTTTAACCAAAATGTATTTTATATCAACATGGCTTTTGTGCAGAACAAAGTATGAAGACATCATACTACATGTTTAAGCAGAAGCAGTCAAACTAAACAGTGTTTATTTTCTCTTTCCCAGACCGTTATTTCGAGGAAACTCAGATGTTGATCAGCTGGGAAAGATTTTTGAGTAAGTATTATTGGCTGTGTTTCCTGTTACAGCTTCTGAGGTCCTATAATGTTATGTTTTCTTGAAATTGAATGTAAAACCTGGGAAAGTGGAGAGTATCCAGACACTGGATAAAAGGTCTCTGAATTTTATTGGCCTTTCAATAGAAAGATGGTCAAAAATTGTAAAAAATACTCTCCATGTTTCCTAAATGAACATATTCTCCTAAACATAGAACAATCTGTAATTAAGGGAGAACCTCCCTGATCAGGTTGTTCTGCTCTGCTAGGGCGAGTATCATGGCACCATTTTACTCATCAGTCCAGTGCTTACCAACAGTCATGCAAGAAAACTCAGTTGCTTCAGCAAATCTAGGATCACTTTAACAATTATATAAACTGGCACAGAGGCAGTGAATGCAGCCCATTGATGATGCTACTGATGACCATTATCATCCCACAGTGTTGTTGGGGTACCGTCAGCAGAAGACTGGCCCCAGGAAGTGGCCCTACCGCAGAGTGCCTTCAGCCCCCGGCCAGCTAAGCCAATCGAGGACTTGGTTCCAGATATGGACGAGCAAGGACGGTCCCTCTTAATGGTGGGTAGTGCGAGCCTCTGTGCAAACCAATCCAAATTCATCATGCAGTACTTGTTTTAAGTGACTGACCATTTACTCAACCTGCAAATCTAACCATATATTTTTTATATCCTCAATAATTCACTTATACATTAATTGACAAGTTGTCCAGTCTACTTTAATCCACCTCATCCTCTTCTTTGTATCCTCTCCTTTGCAGCAATTCCTTGCCTTCAACCCCTCCAGGAGGATATCAGCCTTTGCTGCGCTGAGCCACACCTACTTTCTAAGTGTGGGTAGCCAAAGTAGAAGTGTGTACGCAGCCCAGCCCATCCCCAGCAACAAGCCCACTATGGAGGAGAGGACTGCCTGACTGTCCTCCTTAATCATCCCATACAGTGTTTATAAAAAGTATTCTGCCTACCCCACCTTGGTGTTATACATGTTTTCTTGTTTTTACAGGGTTAAATCAAAGTGTGTTAATTAAGCTTTTGTGACACTGATCTACACAACTTTTTTTAAATGTCAAAGTGAAAATAAATCTGTAGAAATTGATGTTATGTAAGTAAATTTAGAACACCAAGTGAAAGTATTCACTACCTCAAATCAATATTTATTAGAGACACAATTGGCATCACTTATAGCCTGGAGTATCAGCTTTGCAGGTTTGCATACTGCCGTTTTCCTCCTTCTTTGCAAAAGTCCTCAAACTCTGTCATGTTGCATGGTGAGCTTGACTGAACAGCAATTCAATTTAAGTTCTGCCACAAATTCTTGATTGGATTGAGGTTTAAATTGCGATTTTTATCTTGTTTTCCTCCAGGATTCTTGTGCATTTAGTGTACCCTCTATCTTCAAAAGAGTTCCTGCTTCAAAGACACATTGTCCAACACAATGCTACACCAGGATTTGCATAGCATTTAGTTGGTCAAAAAGCTTGATTTTGGTGTCAACCCCCCATGATGCCTTCTTTCATTCTCACATGCCTTTGGGCAAATGCAAGCTGAAATGTCATGAGATGAACAGAGTCTTTCTCTATGCTAGTTTGCCATACAGATAGAAATGCACCCAGGCAGCATTTGCTATAGGCACAAAATCTCGTATCTTGGTTAGGGAACCCTGTTTCTCTTTCAGTTTTCCTCATTGTGGCCTTCCTCACTCACTGTTGCCTTTAAAATGTACTGCTCTAGACTGACTTGGACTCAATACTCGGTGCCTTCATATTTTACTGGCATCAACTGGTTGGTACCTCATAACCTTGGTGTAGATGGTTATGTGCTTGTTTTTTTATAGTGTAGTGTATGTCAGCTGCAGACACATTTAACTAAAAATCACATCTTGATTACACACAGGTGATTGCCATTCTACCTATTTTTCGACTTCTAAAAATACAGCTGGCCGCACCAGTGATAAATTAAGTGTGTCGTATATACGAGGGGTAATACTTAACGCTGTCATTTAGATTTGTTTTTCCGTTGACTTTTCCAGAGACATTTTTTTGATAATCAGTGTCAAAAAAGCTTAATCAACCTCGAAACAAAACATGAAATGGACCAAGGGGGCAAATACTTCTTATAGTCCATGGTTTTATAGTCAAAGCTTTAGGACACTCCGAAAAGAGGATAAAGATGGTGTCGAGAAAGATGACATAAATGCTCTCTCATCCCTGAACAATGCACAAAAGCTATCCTCCTTCCATGAACTGATGGATTGTAATTGCTGCTTTTAGGTTGTGAAATGTTGATTGACTGTTAATGCAAAGAGACTTGCATCTCAGATTGACTGGTAATTCTGGGCAGATGGACTATAGAGACCATGAAGCAGAGGCCTCTTTATGACCAGTGTTTAGCCTTGCAAGAGCCCTCTTGACTGGGGGACGAGACCGTACAGGAGCCGAGGGTGGACAGCATGGACCTCGCCTGCCTTTACTCTTGCTGTGGGTGTGTGCAGATATACTGCACAGGCACACTCACAGATAAGTACACAACATTTAGTGTGCGCACTACCACTGACATTAGCACGCTCATGTCACACATCTACTTATTGAAACATTAGGCCTCACAAGCCACTCACTGCCATGTTGTGACTTATCATTCCAGTTCTACATTATATTACTGCCACCTTGAGGATGTTCTGAGTAACTGCAGACCAGTAGCGGGATTCTAATGGTTTCTGCATGCTTCAAGGAATTCATCATCATGAGACAATGATGAAAGAACCTTTATAGAAACATTCCTGCCACTCACTTGGTGTTTATGACTTGCTTCTAGTCTGCCATCATCTGCTTTTATCATTATAAAACACAAATATTTACTATCTGAATGATAACAGTAATGCACAGGCTTCAAATATGTGGAGGAAGTCCCACCAGCACTATTCAACGCGAATACATTTGGCACAGAATAGTGTCGCCAAAATTCTGTGTTTTATTTTAATTTTATTGACAAGTCTTATATGCTTGTTTTCGTCAACTTACTTTTTTTTTTAAATGCTGTGGCATACAATATTCTTGCACCAATTACACCAACTCTTTAGATTGTAGCATTTGTGTAAGAATAGTTTGACAATGTAAGGAATGTAAAGGATAGGCATTGGTACTGTAAAGTTTAGGGTGCTATACAAGCTGTAATGCTAGAAAACTTTTGATACGTGCATTGACGGACCATAGATATGTTGTGAAATGGATATGTAGCGTAGCGAGGGTCAGTGGAATGTTGTATGGCGAGAGTATTTTGTCTATTGAAAATGCTGGGTGGGCTCTGGGTGTTTGTTGAATTCCAATTAGAATTTTTCAGTGGTTTTGATAATGAAATGCACAAATATTTTGTGTAAATCTTTTGCTTTATTTTACAGTCAAATCCTTGTGTTCAAATCTGAATTTTTACCAGCAAGAGGGAAAAAAAACAAGTTATGCAGAGTTGTATTTTTGTATGTAGTTCTTGCAGAACAGTAACATATTTTAACACTGGTTTACATTTTCTTAACAGGTAGTGCTGCTAGCACACACACACAGACACACTCTGACTTTCTCAGGTTCTTGTTATGGATGCCCAAACCTTTGGGGCACAGTTTGCACATCCCTGGGCTACTAACTGACCACATCACAACTCCTTCAGGTTTTCTTTCAAGCTGCCGTATGATCATGTCATTGATCATAGTCTACTGTCGACCCTATTTATCAAATATATCTTACTGTAGTCATTACTGTCTGAAGATAACTGCCTGTATGAACTGTTTTTGCCAGCAACTTTAGATGGTGACGACAGTGTAGATCCATGTATAATTGTGCACTGTGTGAATTTTGATAATGACTCATATCTGGTGTCTGTGGTGCAAACAATGCAATGAAAGCTCCAAATACTTTAGACATAGAGGTGTACTATTAAAATGACTGCTTTAGGCTCATTACACTTAATACAATCACTGTACGCATCATGAGTTAACCAGTTATACATTTCAGTCTCGTAACAAAACATAAAACTGAAGTCCACTGTTGAGCTTATAGAGGTTTTTTGAAACCAACGTTGCTTGATCCATCATATAAGTCAAATTACACATGTTCCTGTGTCATGTTTTTTTTTAGCATAATGGAGACCAGGATAAACAATAATGGCATTATACTTATGTATGAATGCTGGCATTGGTGTGTTATTATTGTGTTGCACCAGTTGAATTAAAAGCAGCTTTTTGTGAATGTTTTGGATTCATTTGTAAGTGTGAGTGACAAATTAATGAATCGTTCTAGTGCATGTGTAGGTATTTTTTTTGTGAATGCAACACATTTGCTACTGTAATTAGTTATAATACTTGCGTTCTGCCACACAGTCTTTTCTCAACAATATGCTTCTATTTCATACCAACACGAGAACACATTTTATGTTTTTAAATAAATGAATATTCTTTTGTATCATTTAATTTGTGTTATCAGTCTGTTTCTCTGTAAGTGCCAATTTGAAAATGTACATGTACTGTAAAGGAGAGTATAAAGGGAAGAGGTTGGAGCTGTGGCATTAGGGATGTGCACAAAATATTGAGAGTATTAGATACAGCCATTCAACCAGTAGACCAGATATTTTTAACAGACATTACACACATAAATACCAAAACATTGGAATCAATCACAACCACAACAAATTGTGAATAATTGATATAACAGTTAACATTAGTAAGAAATTCAGGAGATAAATGTTATCTATTTTGTTTTATTATCTTAGGAGAACAAATATGATTTGAAAAATACGATAGTTTTGTGTTGTTATTTTTATTTGTTAGTAGTCCCGTTCCAAGTTATACCTGTTGGTGGCGGTAATGCTCCATTTCGGTTGCTAACCACCAAACATCAAGAAGAAGAAGAATCGCCAGGCAGCTTCCATTGAAGTCTTATGTGGCTAGGTCAATGTTAGTAAGGTAACACTTATGGTTGTTGTCTCTGTTGGATATGTTTCCACATTACTAACTCGACATGGGCAAGAGAGACAATCGAGTGGTGAGTTATGTTACACAATGAATGCAAAACTGAGAAACAATCGATGTGCGGTTACATTTGGTAAGCTAGCTGGGCTAAACAGTAAACACAAGCTGAGCCTAGCGCAAGCGTAGCAATAGCGTTGGCTAGCTAACATATGCCTCCGCTAGGTATTCTGATGCTAGGCATAGACAGTGGTCACTTAAGCTACTCGTTAATAGTATATCTCTTCTTTAAAATGCATCAGAATGTCGTTCATTTGATGTAACGTGTTCTAGGGTCGAATTGCTTAGTGCATCTAGCTAGTGGAGCTTCGCATAGCTGCAAATGCTAACGTGAGCTCATAACATGTTGCACAGTGTTTTGACGTGGGGTTGTTGCGCAGTGTTTTTCGTCGCGTCTTGGGTCTGTATGCGCCTTGAAACACTAGCAGGGACCTATTATTAAACTAAAAGCAAGTGTGGCTTAACGTGTGAGGTTTGCCAATGCCAAGTTATCCATTTTTATCTATGATGCACATATTTTCTCTTGCTGACGTTGCAGGTGTTCTCTATTTATTCTGTTAATTAGGCGAGTAAAATAGCTGGGCGGTATCACAGTTAGGTAAACGTCTTTGACAGGTTATTAGGCACACTAACTAAAACATAGTCTAATAAAATTAATCTTCATTGAGGTTATAATATTAATGCACAATGAGGTATATGATACTGTTTTACAGAGGCGTTTATTCCTATTTTTTTGTTGTTATTTTGGGGGTTTACGTATGTGGTGCTGTAGAACTATATTGCAGTATAGTGTTCAATGGCATAACTGTTGAATCTCAGTGCCTAATAATCTGGAATCTAGGTGTATTTAAATAATCTTCTATAGAAATGGGTGAATTAGTTTTCCTCTGTTTGGTGTTACAGGCTTACATTAACCCCATTGCTGCTGCACGAGCCAGGGGACCGGCACAGAACTCCGGACCAACCATACAAGATTATTTAAGCAGACCTCGACCAACATGGTGAGAGACGTCCTCGCTGGCCTTCCCTGACATAACTATTTGCTCCTTGGTAACAAAAAGATACACAAGCGTCTTTCTGACAGCTGCGCTCCCGTTATTTCTAAATATTTGGTTGCATCCATGCTGTTTAATAACGCAACTAAATGTAGACCTTTTTAGACACTGGTGTTGGGAGGATGTGCAGTTTTCTAGGCCATGGTTCTCCTTACTGACAGCTCTTTTAATTGTGTGACATGACTTTTTCCTCCCCATTTACATGCATTTTACATGGATACCTTAAATCATATTTTGTAAAATCTCCAAATTCTGATGATTGCAGCATCTCTCTTAAAATGAACTACAATTTTTTCCACAAGGGGCACATTTAATTTATTATCTGCTACACTCCACTGCCAGTATCAAAGTTCCCTTTGCATTATGCAGAGAGGAATGTGTTTTCAATGTAATATTTTATAGTAAGGGGACATTAAGTAGCCATGCCTGGTACCACAGTCTTGGTTAAGGGTCTTCAATGAATTATGGTTTGTTATAACAGAAACTATTTGGAAAACGCAAGAATCTTGATTCATTAAACAATGCTGCAAATGAATAGGGCCATTGAGTGATGCATTGTCTGTTTACTGTAAATTCTTGGTGATGGAAAATGGAGGGTCAGTTTAAATGTTAAAAGAAGCTATCAGCCAGTGAGATGAAGAGCTGCAGGCAACTGGTGCTTTCTTTTCAGTTTGGGTAAACGAAACCCTCCCATATGTCTGCTGACAGCCTTTACATTATAAGTTGTATGACAACAGATTTTTCTTTTCATCAGGGAGGAATTAAAGGAGCAGCTGGAGAAGAAGAAGAAGGGCTCTCGAGCCCTGGCTGACTTTGAGGACAAAATGAACAATGTACGTTCGTATTATGTAGACTGACAGTTTGACCTTTCATGATCACCACCTGTTTCTTCACACACAATTCTCAGTCCCAGCTATGAGTGTCAAGAGTAACGTGTACAGTTATGGCAGTGTTTTAATTGCACTACAACACTTCTTCATATTTGGATGAAGGTGTAGCTGTACATGGGGAACATTTAACAATATACAGTAGTAGATGAATACCGTTTTCAGATATTTAATGTTGTTTTCAGAAATGGAGGAAAGAACTGGCAAAAAACCGAGAGAAGTTGTTAGGTGGAAGTGACAAAGAGAGAGACAAAAAGACAACAGACAAGGAAAAAGAGGAGAAGAAAGAGAAAAAAGAGGTATTTTGTCTCTCCTTTAACAGACATTTGAATGATCTTGCTGTTAAAACTCATCTTTACTCACTTTGGCTTTTCATTTGTGTTCAGAAAAAGAAGAAAGAGAAGAAGAAATCCAACAGGGTGAGGACAGACCTCCAGTATTGTGATGGCCAGCTGTGCAACAGTACTGCCACACACACACACACACACACACAAACACTCTCCGTGTCCTCTGAGATGGCCTCTTATCGAACCCTTTTCCTGTAGTGTTCACATTTCCATGCAAGCGAATAACCTCAAGTCTAATGAACCCTGCTTTCATTGTGTTTTGGTCAAGCATTCTTCATCTTCCTCCTCCTCATCGAGTTCTGATTCCTCCAGCAGCTCCTCCTCAGAATCTGAAGACGAGGTATGTCATTACACACTTCAGTGTATGACACTAGAAATTGCCAACCACTAAAGACAAAAAAACAGTTTGGGACCTTTAAATCAAATGCTGCAATTCAGAAATGATGCCCCTGAAGTACAGACGAGATCTGCTGCTCTGCTTGATGATGCACAACATTGATTGGTTGTAACTGTTGGCTGCTGTTTATTTCTAGGAATTAATTCCAGTTTTTAATAAAGAGCAATGGATCATTTTTGATAGTCAGGAGTGAATTGGTTGATGGTTAATAACTGATCAGAAATAAATGGCACAGATTTTAAAAAGGCTGTGATCTGCATTCCATAAAATGGTTTTACATATAATGCAGCACTACAACGGTTGATTGCATTTCTATTTTTGTGCACAGAATGAAAAGAAGAGTGTGAAGAAAAAGCGGAAGAGAAAGAAGTCATCAGCCAGGAGAGCATCAGACAGCTCAGACGAAGAATCTGATGCTGAAAGCAAGGTTTTTCTTTTTTTTTTTTTAAATACCACAGTTATCTTACTTACTTTGTTTCAGCATACTTCAATAAAATCAGGTTCTGGTGTTGGAAAATATGCAGACAAACCATTGTTCTAGTTATTTAAAGTACCAGCTTTTTATTTTAAATGTTGTTGTTTTTTTCCCCCAAGAAGAAAAAGAAAAGAATCAAGGAAGAAGGGGACAAAGACAAGGTAATTTACTCTTATTCATTAGCTCATTTTTTATGGTGTTCATTTTATGACCTTGTGTGTATTTCCACAGATGTGTGATGCTTTGAAATAGAAAGTTATTTAATTTCTTGTCTCTTGTTCTTGCCACTCAAGTTGCATCTTTGAGTCCAGGCGTTCTAAAGCATTCATGATTGTGACGTAAATCTTGTGTCTGTCAGGATGACAAGAGCCGTAAAAGAAAAAGGAAGGCAGAGCGAACCTATAAAGACGCATGTTCAGAGTCCTCTGTGGACTCTGAGGGGGAGGAAGTAGTAAGTATTGTTCTTATATGGTTGTAGACAATTAATCAAGTGCTAATAGGACAATCCTATGTTACAACACTGGACACACAGCATTGAAGCACATGTCTCTCACCAGTTTTAGCTGTTGCGTGACAGTAGTCCAACTTTCTATGAATAAACCAGTGAATAGAAAATTCGTCCCACATATTAGACCTTCAATAACTAAGCCATGTTTTCTCCTCTTTGTTCCTTTTTTAATTCAGATTTGGAGGGGAAAAAGTTACATTAAGTATGTCAGCAAGCATTCCTGTAATACTTTCCGCTGATGACAAAATGTACCGGTATAGATTTTCTTAGCAGCTTTCATCAGATTTAGTCAACTCCATCTATCAAACATTCAAAGAGAACACTTGATGTTTTAGTCATAAACAAACATGGAACCTTAAGATCAAGCATGTTTAATGGTAAGAATCTGACGGTTAAGACCGTTTAATCTGATTCACAGTAGCATATAAATGGCTGGCTAGTTGCTTTTATTTTATTTCTGTGCTGTTTTTGTCTCACGAATAGAGACTCGCAGGAGCAGAAAGCACATGTCGGCCAACCTTTAGTCTTTGCAATGTGCTTAGTTGCAGGAGATGAGTCGACATATTATTAGGATTTATTTGGCACTAGTTCTTTGAGGTTGGCTTGGTGTGTCAGGTGCATAACTAAAATGAACAGGAACAGAATAAAACCCTGCATCAATGGTAAATTCCCCTTCTGCCCAGAAGAATCAACAGGTGTACAGTTACAAGAGACTGCCGTTTGCAGTTTAGTTCTGCAAAGTTAAGTTAACTGCTGAACCACAGTTGCATTACAAACTTTCAAAGTAAAGTTAGGTTTTAGTTTCAGTTATCCCCGGTGTACGCTCGTGTGCATTCTCACTCATACAGATGTACAAGATTTCTGTCTGTCACTCTTCATAGGAAGTCTGATAAAAGGTTTGCCTGGTTTAAATAGCTATCATTTGATTAAGTTTTCATTTCGAATTAAAAACTCATATTTACCAAGGTGTCTGACCTCCATTCAACCTAAATCAGGATGGTCATGACCCCAGGTTGGCCCATTCAGATTCACAGCTACTGCTAGAAATGGGTCCAGATGTCAGCCAGTTCTTCCTGTCATGCCCCGTTGTTGTTGTCATGCATTTCATCAGGTTTTGTTAATATCAGTTTTGATACATCAGTGTATCATCTCCTCGGAAAACTACTACCAGATTTTATTTTTAAAGCGTACCCACGCCAGTCTGAGCAAAAATTACCAAACCTTAAGTGAAAGGTTCCCACAGTTTGGGTCCAGAAACGGATGACCTTTGGTTTGGTGTAACCCAAAATGCTGTTGGTGTTGCAGATGCTTGAAGAAACTCCATAATTGTGAAACACAACTGTTGCATATCTTTTTAGAATTGGGTGTAGCTCAAGACTTCCCCCTTTCCATGGTCTCATTTCAACTTTCCCTCCCTTAGGCTGAAGCCAAGAAGAAAAAGAGAAGTAGTGAGGAAAAGGAGAAAATCACAGTGAGCCATTTACTTACTTTGCTTTTACAGTTACAGTACACAAATAAGATTTTAATTGCGAGTTAAAAGATCTTTCGTAGAGGTGAGCATGAAGTGCATCTTCATAACACAGATCCCAATATGTTTTTATGTGTCTGCCAGAAATTCACTACTATAAAATTCTTATATGTAAAGCTACATCCCTAAAAAGAAAAAAAAAAGAAATTCCCATATTATTAAACCAGCTGTGAAATAAAGTGATTAATTAAAGAGAAAAGACTTGGACATAACTTGGAGTGCCAAATGTTTTATGTTCACAGGACAAATCCAAGAAGAAGAGGAAAAAGAAGCACAAGAAACACGGCAGAAAAAAGAAAAAGACGGCAGCATCTCAGTCAGACTCTGAGCTCGACTAACAGCCATGGCTTTACGGTTCACTTATCCGCCTGACAGTTCACTGGTAGTGTTATTTTTGCCTTTAGACTTCGAAAAACCTCTCCCATCCAGCTTCGGTCATCCCGCTTGAACAAGAGACCTACAGACTCGTAATGCTGGGGTTCTGTGAGTGATGTGAAATTGAGGGAGGCGCCCATCACTCTAAATGGCAACTACTGGTTCATATCTCTGGTTGATTTTTATTGCCATGCTTTTTGTAGATGATTGTTCTTTGAGTTTCGCTCAACAGCAGGATTGAAGTGATCCCCCCCACCCCACCCCCATCTTGGAGATTTCGGAACTTCCTTTCACCTCCAGTATGCTGGCCCTCTCGGAGTTACTCGCTCTGCTTCAAACCTGACATCTGGCATTTCCAGCTGCTAGATGAGGCTGTTATGCTAGTGCCTGCATCCTGCATGTAGACCTGATGTCTCGCCAGCCTCATATTGAAGTTGGACTTATGATAAGAAATGTGAGCGGCACAGACAACATTTATACAAGGGATAAGTGTTCCATTGGGCGTTACACTGTTGTTACACTGCAGTATACATTTCTAACGAATGGGAATTGATTAATAAAGTATTGTTTTAGCCTTTATTGTTACTTAGTTACAACCTTTATTTTGAGACTCGTGTTCATTTTTTCTTTGTGTATATACAGCTCTGGAAAACATTAAGACAGTTCCAAATTTTTCAAAGTTAATTTTACTCAAACACATACCTATAAATAGTAAAACCAGATAACTGATGATTTTGTATTGGTTTTTTCCAGAGTTGTACTTTATACATAAATCACACAATCGTGTGTGACAAAACTATCATAAATTATTGTTACCCTGTCCACTTATTACCATTATAAATGTAGTTCTGCACGGTCTTGCTTCCCTAACTTAAACTCAGTTGTATAGCAGCAACACAGTAGGTATGTTGTAAACCTCAGTATTCAGCTTTTGCAGTTTATTTTTATAGGATCATACCGTACATTCTGCTATTAAATAGCAACATATACTAAATGATGTTACTGGATCAAGCAATATGTGTAAAGTTGTATTGTTTTATTAGTGGGTGAGGGTTACAGACCCTGTTGGTTTGATCCAAAAGAAATCCATTAATTGGTGGAAAAACTACTCGGATTACTTCAGTAAAAGTAATACTGGAATACAAAAATGAAGTGGAGGTCTTGCATTCAAAACATGAGAAAGTACTAAAGTGTAATCAAAACGTACTTGAAATATCAAAAGGTAAAGGAACTCGAGCAGAATGCCACCGTTGCAATTAAAAATAATAAATTACACAATGTAATATATGTATTGCGTTTTAATGTTGCTGGTTAAGATGGTGGCAAATTGTACGACACATTGTGGAGTAAAAAGTACAATATTTCTAAAGTGTATTGAACGAGCGTATCAGAAAATTTAAATACTCAAGGAAAGTACACGTACCTCTAAATTGTGCTTAAGTACTCAAGTAAACTTACTTAGTTACAGTCCCCCTCTGTATTTATTTAAACTATGTAAAACAGTACACTTCAGTAAAAGTCTTTACAACTTTATTTTCACCCACTGTGGGTATAAAAATCATTAGACTAAAGTTTGAAAGCACCTACTTACTACTTTTAAAAACAAAGTCAACTCCATATAGTATCAGTATTTTTCAACGAGGTTTTACAGACTGGTCTTGTGATTGAAACAATGTAGGTGTCAAAGGTTAATGTGAACTTGTAAAGATTTTCATGCTTAATCTTTGAGGTGTGCGTGTTTACAGCCTCAAACAATGATTACTGAAACCCTCCTTTTTAGATCCGAGTATGGTTGACAAGTGTGAACAAGTTCCAGAAACACTGTCCTAATTGATGGTCACAGGACGGGGTGTGATGTACAGTTTTGCTTCCAGATTTTTTTTGGGTGGGAGGGTCTAACCTGCTATATAAAGAGCATGTGCATCTGTGATTCAGTACAGAGGAAGTGTGAGCCATTACAGGAAGTTGTTGAATAGCTTCAGTTGCAGAGGGTAAGTAATAAAAAAACAATCTATAAACCTGTATCAAAACTTTTCTTGGTGTAAATTACTGTAGTGCTTTATAAACAGTCACAACTGCTATTTATTATTTCTATCTGCTCAGTGAGGCTGTTTTGAGTGAATGGGAGATATTAGTACAAGCTAAAAGGAAACTCAAATGTACAGCAACAACATGTGAACAAAGTGACCATAACAGTTTCACATTAAACCTGACCTGCAAACTGAAAGGAATCTGCAGTTTTATGTATAATGTATCAGACATCACTGATTCAAATAAACTTCCTCTTAATACGCTCTTGTGCAGATGTTGACTCTAACTCAGTGGCAGTTGGTGGGAGTGTTTGCATGGGGGTTTGCTTCCTGCTCTATCACGTGTCCTGATGGGAATGTCTGCACCGATTTATCCACCTGCTGTATGACTAAGCATGGATATAGCTGCTGTCCATATCCACAAGTAAGTCACGTGTGTCAAAACAAAGTAACTTCACCATGTAGTTATTGAGACTAAGATTTTGGTCTGGAAAACCGATGTGAATATGCCTTCCATAATCTGTGTGTGTTTGTATTCACGTGTCTTTAGGCCGTGTGTTGCTCTGACCTGGCCCACTGCTGCCCTTCAGGGTTTCGTTGTGACGAGGCTAGCCAGATGTGTGAGAAAAAAAAGCAGCCGTGGAGGAACATCCCCATGGTGAAGAAATTGGCTGCAGAGAAACCAAGCAAACCTGCCCTACACGTATCTCCCCTCCAGGAGCTCAAAAACGACCATGTGCTAGACCCAAAAAAGAGTTCAGTTGTCTATTGTGACAATTATAACGTCTGTCCTGATGGCACTACCTGCTGCAGACACCCTGCAGGCGCCTGGTTCTGCTGCCCGTACTCTCCTGTGAGTTGACCCAGATAATTTTGTGCGATAAGACACATAACTGTGATGACATTTCCTTAATCTGTTATACTAAATCTGTTATACTATTGACATTAACTTGAAGCTTACATATCACCATTTAATCGCAATCAATGCATTTCAATTTCAAAACAGACTTCTCTTCTATTATTATGCAGTCACAATTCAGTTAAATCTTGAGGAGTATTGGTACTATTCTGTATTGATTGTTACTTAAAATGGGTGCCTTGTAGGGCAGGTGTTGTCTGGATGGCTTCCACTGTTGTCCATATGGCTACGACTGTGACCTCACTTATACACACTGTGTGAGGCAAGGCCTCAGATATCTCTCCACCGCCAAACAAGCTCTGTCTTCGGTCCCTGCCTCGCTCGTTTCAACTTCAGAGGACAAAAGCAGCTTCCAAGAGGTAGGACATATGACAGTAATTGTGCCTTTTAATATGTGGTGTATAATTCCTGGGATTAGTTATCTGAATGGCCAAGTTTTAAAGACCTTGAAACGTTTTTCACTGGTTTCAAGTGGTCTCAGTTGGGAAGACCTATCAAGATTTGGCATCATCTGAATCAAAATGTGATGACAGTTGCTGGTTTGTTTGTTTATGTTGGCAGGCCACTGTCAGTCAAATACGATCACAGCACACCTACAAAATCCTCCCCCCACTTGGCCAATAAAATATGTTATTGCAGGTTTTACTTTGGCTGTTGCTTAGTTTGTTATGAATATTTAATGTTTTAGAGAAATACTTATTATTGGAAATCAGGTTTTAAGGGGCTTTAAAAGATCTATTATTTAAAACAACCTAAGGATGATTTACCTAACATCATTATATATGTATGATTACATTTTTAGATAATAGCTAGGGTATAAAGGTCAGTTTGTGTTTACCGTTTGCAGACAGCAATGACAGCTCTAACAGAAGCCAGTGGTCCCATCCGTGAGGCTGGAGTCATTCGCTGCGATGACATATTTTACTGCGCACAAGGGAAAACTTGCTGCAAAGGATCCACGGGCCAGTGGAACTGCTGTCCCTACCCACTGGTATGGATCGTGCATTAAATATACAGTATATACGAAATCACGAAATAAATGTGCAGTGATCTGAAGGGAAACTATTTGGTAAAAGTGCTTGGACAATGGAATATAGCAGGTTTAATGCACAGAACAATTAAATGATCAAGATCATTTGAACATGTGTCTGTCCACCTCATAAACACCACAAACTGGTGCAGCTGACCTAGGTTTGAAAGTCCTGCTTATTGCCTTTACTGCAGTAATTTACATGTCAACGTTGTATTTATTTTTTTTTCTAACATCAAGTCTTGTTATGATTAGGGCAACTGTTGTGCAGATGGTCAGCACTGCTGTGAGTATGGATATACCTGCGACCCCAGCTCCACGTCATGCAGAAGCTGGTACTCTCAGATCCCTGCAGGAACACAGGAACGTGCCAAAACAGACTGAGGACGTGTTCAAGCTTGTTCACTGTCACAGCTTTCTAAAAGTGATTTTGGTACATATTTCAGTTAAAATCAATGCATCATAGCCTCAGTAGAGAAAGTTAACACAAACTGGACAGATCTGGGATCTTGCCTAGAGGACAGTTTAATGATTAAGTAATGTGCTTACAACCTTAAAAGATAATTAAATCCATGTTAGATGAATGGTACTGTGTATTGTATTGGAACTCAGAAGGGATGGGATGTCAACATTATGTTGTTTAAGATTTAGACAAATCTCCGAGAACTTTACAGGTATATCAACCTCAAATCATTTCATGGTCTTTTCAAATAATTTAAAAATGTTAAAATTGTAGTGAATTGTTTTTTCTATTCTGTCACGTCTTCTCTCTAAAACTGTGACGTTCGTGAAATGGCTTTTACTTTGAAAACAATAAACGTGCGTCTCTTTCTCGTTCCGACTGGCTCTCACTTCCGTGTGGTCCCCATGCATATCGTTCCGGGTGGAGGTGGCGCGCACTTAATGGTGGAAAGATGAGTCAAATCCAAGAACTAAAAGTGTTTGTGTCCGAGCGGCTACACGCCACGGCCTCTGAAATAGTAGGCGCCATTGAAAAAACGATAACGGATTACGAGGAGCAGGTTTCCCGTTTGAAGGAAGAAAACGACCGCCACCGTTCTCTGTTGGACATGATCCTCAAGGCAAAGTTAACGTTGCCACAGGCAGAAGAAGGTCGGTCCGTCAGAACGACACGCACTGCACGTGGACGTCCGCTTTCACCCCCGCTAGCAAGAAATAACTCTGCTAAAATAATAATAACTCTTTTCATGAAGACTCTGGGAAACCGTTCAAACAGCGTGACGCTAGTTTCACATCTGTTTTAAGTGTAGCTAGCTAGCGTCAGCTAACGTTAGCTTGTTGGTGCGGATTCTGTAGCTGCTTCGTAACATTGCTGAAGACACCAGGGAGGTCTAGCTTAACGGTATAGATTCTCTGGGTTTGGTTTAACACGAATTAAAACGGTTGAATTGCTGAAGGCGGTGATGTAAAAGAAGAAAACAAGTAAGACGCGCTAATAATGTGTTAACAAGATACTTGATAATACACGGGAGATGCACACTGGGCATAAGGTGGGATCCGTTGCTGTTGATTTAATTCAGGGTGTCTGACATTTGACCTTGCATAAGTGCTTATGCATGTTGCGCATTTAACACTTTGACACCATTTAACATGGCTGGTGAGCTCATTAGTGGTGTGGTGAGCATCGAAACGGTTCGAGACGTACCGAGAGATTGATTAGCGTAGTCATTCTGTGCACCTCTTGAATGGGTGTGTGTCGGTGAAAAGGCCATATAATGAAGGATTATCTTATATAAGCTAATAGCATACTTGCAAAATGTCATATTAATATGATGGCTCCCGCCGTTTGGGCTGTGTAGACTCCTAAAGATACAGAATCATGTCACCAGATTTAACGATGACACATTTGACAGGATGTCACCAAGTAAAACGTCTCACCTTTTTTCCACAGAGGACATTTTGACATGTCACAGTAGGAAGAGTACAGCATCTATGTCGGACAGGACTACGGATGCTACGGGCGAAGCAGTGCTTCTAAGCAAAGGCTCAAACTCTGGCAGCTGCAGCTACAATGTGTCAAAGAGATGGCGCATTGGCGTCATTATACCACGGGCCCTCTGTTCATTAACTCACTGTCACTGTCAGAAGCAGCATTTGTAATTCCCAAAATTGGCCGCTGTTCCCGTTACATGTCACCTCCATCATCTTGTTCACGAAGGAGGAAAAATGCAAATACATTTGAACGGTGCCAGCGCCACAAGAAAACGGCAGTGTTTTTTAATACGATGTAACTATGTTTTTGTTTTATTCTTTCCTCAGTTCCAACTTGTATCATTCTTCTCTTTTCTCTGCAGAAGGTCATGGCACCAAACAACAGGTTAGCCCTGCTGCCTGCCCACTTGCATCAGATTCAAGTCCGGCCTCCAAGGGCCCCTGCCATTCCAGTGGTAGGACATAAGTCTAACAATAAAATCTCCTCTTCAGTAAATTAAATTCATTAAGCTCCTCTGTAAAGCTCAATCATTTGTTAAGAAAAAAAAAGGTCTTGCAGGAAGGCTTGTGAGCCTGTGTCTCCCAACGTGGACACGTTAGTTACTCCAGTGTGATGCACTAGTCAGTCGTTACTTTATAAAAACATTGTATTACTGTCACCTGCTGTCGTGGAAACTTATTGATTTCCTGATGAGAAATGAACTGCAGTAATGACATAACACCAATTGATTTGTTCATACTTACATTTGTCTTTTTCCACCCTGGAGGGGAAATAAGATATTCCAGTCATTCTGTACAAGGCCTTTGTTAAAGTGTGCCAGAATTCTTGTAATTCCATTCAAAACCATACCATTTTGTAAAGTAACTCAATTAAATCCTCCATTATTTCCCAGACTTGCAGTGCGTCTTCACCTCACGCACCGACTTTCTAAAGTTTGCATCCATTGACAACTGTCCCTACTGCTTCAAGACAATTCAAGCCACTGAGACACATTTGATGAGGAAGCATTATCTATTTGCTGTTCATTTTACTGAGGATGGCACTGGTAGGTTTTATCATCATCAAAATCAAAAAATATCATGATACTTTATTTGTTATAATAGATTACAGTCTAGCAATTGTCAAGTGTGCTAGCTGATTGTCATAGCATGGAAACAGTGTTCTTGTAAGAGTCCAGCCATTGAAGGTGTTTGCGAGTCGTTAGTGGGCTATCTTTTCTCTTTTCAGAAAAGTTTGTTGTACCGTGTACGTGCAAAGACAGGATCCAGGGCAGAAGTCACTGGCACTGCCCATATTGCAAAAAGATCATTTATCGGAAATGTAACTTTGAGATGCACATATCTAAACAGCATGGTATGTACCATTCATTTGTTTTGTTGTAAAAGCATGTTAAGATTTTCACTGACTAAACGTTATTGACTACTGCGTCTTTTTACTTTACAGGTTATGTAATACTGCAGCAAAGCCAAGACGCAGGTTAGTTTACGTCTGATGCACCTCAGTTGTTCACAAATGATGAAGTATTAGCCTTTCCAATTTCAGAATGATGCTGTGAACACTCTTTATATATATTTATATTTATATATATATATAAATAAAATTATAATGTATGCATATATAATGTTAGAAAAATATTTACTCGACACCAGGATTGGAATCAATATTCAGGACATCTTATTCTCGCGAGAAGGAGCAGAGTTGGATTACATACAGCTATGTTCAAAACTCACACCACACTAAGTTATGCTGCTCAGAGGGCTGTCTCTCAGTCTCTGATTTTTATACACTGTGAAAAACAAGCTGCATAGCAGAGCACCTTGGCCGTTGTACAAGCCCTCTTTGTCTTTGCAGAAGCATCACAGATCCTCCCCCAGCACCTCCTGGTACCTGGTTCACCCCTACTGATAGGTTCTCTGTTTCCTAGGGCCTTGAGATGTTTGAGAGTCACACAGACTTTGCACAATAGATCTACATAAACCTGAACTAGGTGCTGTGTTGATAGGCAGTAGGGGTGCTACAGCCACATATTTCATGCTTACAAATAAATAGTTTGATGGATCAATATAATAAAATATGGTGCTCTGTCCTTCCCCTTAGAGATTGATCAGCCCTCTGTCGCTGCATTTGAGGGGGAGGTTCCCCCGAGTCCTGAACCCTGGTGTCAGCAGGGGCTCGGCAGTCTGGACCAGGAGGACCAACAGGCCTCACTGCTGGGTCAGTTTAAAGAAGAAGAAATGTGGAGACAAGGTCTGGTGGAAGAGCATGGTATGTAGAACGTCACTTTCACTGCATGTAAAGACTTGTGATGCAAACAACTGAACATTTTTTTTCCTTCAACCACAGTGAGTCATCCTGAGTCGCAGGAGCAGCTGCAGATCAAATGCGAGCAAGTACAAATCGGTCTGGAGGCAGATCGTGCCCAAGACTCTGCATTCAACATCATCTGTATGGACAGTTATATTCAACATGCCAGCAAAATCAACAGTGTCGAAAGCGTTAAGGGGCATCCCCTTCCTAATTCTTCAACTCAACTTCTGGAAACCGCACCTGATGGTGGAGTTGGTGAAATGTGGCAGCCAGCTGGGGAATCTCGGCACATCGCTAAAGACAGTGCTGTTGCTGAGAATGGAGGCAGCAGCAAGATGGAGTGGAAGAAGAACCATACACCTGGTTCTAGTTTAAAGGCACTCAATTCAAAGAAGAAAAAGCACGTGAAAAGATCCGTACCCCCCTTCAGTTTTAATATAAAGAAATCAACTCAATTATCTGTCAGTCAGGATCCCACAGGTCCTCATTGCTGTAAAGCATGTGGTAAGACTTTCCATTACATGTACACGCTGAGGACACACGTGCAAACACACACAGTGGACAAAAAACACATTTGTGGAATCTGTGGAAAACATTTAGAGTCCACAGAGAGTTTGGTCCAGCACCTTCAAAGCCACACAAAGAGAAATAAATGTGGCGTATGTGGCAAACAATTTTCTAGTAGTTCCCGTATGAAACGGCATAGGAGATTTCACAGACCAACGGGTCTGAATATCATGTAATCAGCCTACGAACCACGGATGGGTGAAGTTCTACAGATGTCTTGGATTCTGATGTACTGCAGTAAAATCTGAGAGGTATCAGTCCAGTTGTGTCGTTATTGGCGGAATAACTCCGAGTGCCAGGCAGTATGTTGATGTTTATTGTATTCGATTCAATTTTGTAGATTTCCCATAAAAAACGTTAAAGTCAGATTTCTTCCCCGTGTGCATTTCTTTCTCTTTCATAAACCCTCCGTTTGGAAGTGAGTGAGAGGCTTTGAGGTACATAGATTTGACTATGAACGGATGTGAGCCACAGTGCAGTAAACATCAGCCCCAGTTTAGGGGCTTCATCATTAATGCTGACTGGACCTGCCCTCCAGCCAATCGGTGCGCGCGAGGCAAGCTGTCGGTAATGTTCGCGTCTGTTGTGTGCAGTTTGTTGACTGCTGCCTTTTGGTCCCAACTTTCCCATGTTGTGGTGAGTTTGTCCAAGGAAGGCAGGAAGGAAGGCAGGCGGGGAAGAGGGGAAGAGGGGAGGGGGGGGTGCAGCAGCAGCAGCAGCAGCAGCAGCAGCAGCAGCAGCAGCAGCAGCAGCGTTTGACTCCGCTCCTCCTTGAGAGTCTGTCCTCAGTAACGTTTACTCCCGGGCGAGTTACTGCCTGCCTCTCTTTGGGCTTTACACTGGGAATATGGCTGTGTTGAAGATACAAGACCAGGTAACGTTATCTCTCTAGCTGACATTTAACGTTAAATTAACGCGTTGGTGCCACTTTTTTTGCGAATCTGATTGAGGCTAGTTTGCTAACGAGCGTGTTTCCATGTAACGCTGGTCAACACCGTGTTACATTGGCGGTCCCGTTTTATTGATAGCTTAACTTAACATTAAACAGCGAAGTTTTTTTAATTTTATTTTTTTATGGTGTGTTAAACCAGGCTGGTGGCTGACATTTTGAAATGAAGGGACTAGTGCCTAAGTTTAATGTCGCTTAGGTTTGCTGCCGTACATTCCCGTAAAGTGAACTGACATGCTGGCTAACTAGCTAGCCAGCACAGTTAACAGAACCCCTTAAGAACCTTGCGGACGTCGTGTCACCTGTTGCCTTACGTTAGCTTAGCTCGGTTAGGACAGCTAGCTTCATGTCAAATCAATGGTAACACGACCATTTGTCAGTTTTTTTCGGTGCTTCTGACTGTTGCCGTTTGTTGCTTTTTGCTGGTGCTGATGGACTGGTGAGCACAGCTGGATAGCTCCGAGGTTAACAGGGTGGCTAACTCCATTGCTCTGCTAATGTTAGTTAGCAACGTGATCTCGCGCAACACCAGTGTTATGCCACCACCACTACACGATCAGTTACGTGAAGTTAGTGAGACGTGTGATCTTGAATTTAACTTGCACATTGACTGACTGCAGGCCGATATTGTGTATGACTGTAGCTTTGACAGCTGTCTAGTTCGGCTCCCTGCCTGCGAATTATCTCCGGGGTCGCTGTGGGCAGTCAGTCACCTGTTGCTGGAGATAAGAAGGGCTGTCAGACTAAAATAGCAGGTGGTGCTGGGAGCCAAAGTCTCCAGCTGTGGCCAGGAATTGGACACTTTCCACAAGCTGAAATCGGGTGTTGCGAACACTGCTGGGAACTAATGGCAGTGATGCACAGGGCGTTGTAATGTGCATCAGACACATGCACAAGTAACCAAATAGTGGATTTAAACATTGTTGTTTAGCTAAAGAACCTTCTTTAATTTTCCAAACTTTGGCCCACTTTGTCAAGTGTAGCCAATCATATTGACATGGGTTTATATATATATATATATATATATATATATAAGTATTTTGTAAATGTTCTTTGAATGTATGTATGACAATTCAAAGAACATTTACAAAATACTTCTGTCAGGATAGTTTGTGTATGTATGTGCTTGACAGGTAGAGGGGAAGAAATTCATTAGAGAAACAACAACCAGTAGTTGGTAATCATCTACAGTATCAAATAGAAATTCCAAGTATTTATTGGATAGACCTACAGCTTTTTAAATATATTTTACTTTCTCTTCTTTTCACACCATTATAAAATGACTGTTGTTTTGTGACAAAACTTGCAATTTAAAGGTACTTTGGGCTCTTTATTGATTTATCAAAAAATATGATAATACAATAAGTGAATGAAAATAACTGTTAGTTGCACCAATTGAAGTACTTATGGCAGACTCTGAAATAGAAATCCTAATATGTGTTTTGGCCTAAATGAATATTGTTTTGTAAGTCTGTGGATTTTAGTAAAAATATGGACATCAGTCAAAGTAGAACAAAGATGGTACAGCTCTGTGGCCTGTCCTGGTCTGACCACCAGTCTTCCGGGCAGTCGGGAGGAACACAAAAGCGGAAGAGTGTGTGTGATAAGATCCCCCTCTCTATTCTCCATTGTTCTCTGTAGTCCTTGCTGACAGAGAACTGGACAAATGGACAAAAATAGTCACTCAGAACAGAGCAGGGCAGGACTGGAGTGTCATTTCTTTGTTTGTCCTCCAGAGGGCATCCTGTAGCTTTGCAGCATGTATGTCCTAAACAGGCTATGGGACCTGCCTGAAGAGAGAGATGGTAGAGGAGCACGTTCGGTGAAAACAGGAGGTCAAGCACACAAGAGAGCGTATTGTAGTTTTGTATGTGTGTACTTGCCCTGGGCTTTTCAGATGTGTCCAAGATGCATACATCAGCATGAATCGTAGCCAAAGAGCCTCTTAGGCACCATGTAACAGCTTGTTTATGTACTAGTGAAATGTGTGCTGTATACATACAGAACAATTGCTTTTTTTTACTGCCAGGTTTTCCATTAAATGAGTGATCATGACTGTGCTAATAGTCAGAGCCAATGTCCCAGGCCATTGTTATATACACTGCAATAAACACTATAATAAATACATTATATGGATACAGCTAAAAGCAAATGAAAAGTAGCACCTTCTTCAAAAGAGTCGATATGAAGGTGAAGCTGCTTTGTCACAGTTTGGCATGAATATCAATGTTGATTTCATATAAGGGTGTATTTGGTGCATTTAAACTTTACTTATATCAGTTCAGATCCATGTAATGCAAATGACTCATCCTTAGTTTGCTATTCAGTCAGAGCATTTAATGGATAACATGTCAGCATGTACATATAATGCAGGACAGCAAGGGTTTGTTATAGATCCACCCCCTCTTGATCTTTCTATGCTTTGAAATATCTAAATGTTAGCATCTATCTTCTTTGCTGCTGTCTGTGTGAGTGTGTGTCCCAGGCAAACAAGCACACACACACACACACACACACACGCATGCTGTCCTTTGTGTTTCTGGACTGGGATTATATTACACACAGTGCATCGTGTCTCAGGGTCAGAGCAGAGGTCAGTGCAAGCTGCATACTTTAACTTACACATGCGTGCTGTCACGTCAGGTCTCTCTCATGAAGTAAAGCTCGGAGGTTGTACTGGAATTCTATTTGTGGGTTTTTGTGAAGAAATTGTGTCTGCATGTTTTATAAGCATCCCATTGCTGTCGGAGCATGAAAGCTCATGTCCTGCTATCACAGAATACATTTTTCAGTCAGATGGTCATGTTGCTTGTATTTAGGAATTTTTCTTAGTTTGCTGTTGACCACTCTGTACTGTACTGACTGTAAAAATTGTCCTGATATTTCACATGCTTGCCTTGTTTGGCTTTGCTTTTGTGTCCTGATTACATCTTTAAGCACACGTGAATACACATGCAGTTTACTGGAAGACTCAACAACAAATCTGCTCTGTAAACATCTTTGGGCTACGTTCCTGAGAGCATCCACAGTTCTAGCAGGTGGGATAGACAAAACATTGGTTGTTTGTTTATATGCTTTGCTTCCCAAACATTATTCTTAATTTGTGCCTTTGAAGCAAATGTGTAATACCAACTCAGTAGCTGTAGGAGCAGAAAGATTGTGTTAGGCTGTGTTTCATATTAAGTTTATAAATGGTAAGTCCATTAGGCCTGCAGAAAGACTCCATCCAACTGAATATCTCCCTCTCATTTGCCCCCCCCCCATCACTCTGTCCCTCCCTCTGAGTTGATGGGGTTGTGCGGCTTGGCAAGATTGCACTTTTTGGGATCTGTGATGAATATGAAGGAGACTGAGACACACACACACAGACATGCACGCACAGACTGGTCTTGTTAGCTACCGTCACATTCTCTGGCAAAGCCAGTTTGTTCCAGTTTTATAATGAGGATATGGGGACTTTTGAAGCTATGCCACCGATACACCAAAAAGGATACTGGAACACACACACCAAGCTTGTATCTGTTTTCTTTTATTCTTTCACATTTAAAAAGAAAGGCCACTTCTATTTTAACACCAACTTTTATGAAGATGCAGACGTTGTGTGGTTGTCTCATCCGTGGCCATTTAATAGAATATTAAGATACCTTCAATTTTTCACACCTTTACTTTAGTGTACAATACCAAAGATCAGAGCTTAGTTGAGGGGATTAACACGAAATTCATAAAACAAGGATCAGAAAATCAAGATACAGTTGTAAAACATTCAGATATCCAGACAGTGTTGAAGATCTCAACTATCAACATGGCAGTGGTTGCTGAAGAAAGCAGGGCTTTCAATAAAGAATCAATAGTGCTGCACCATCATTCTGTACTGTAGCATCATCATTCCACTTATGTTTTTACACTTAAGTAAACTGCCCTAACTGTAAATCAGCCCTAACGGCCCTTCAGTCCAGTATTTCTCGCTTCTCTTGTCAATCATTTTACTTTTTCTGTTGTATGCATCTTTATATTCTGTACTTTGAGTCATTTTGTTTCTCAGTTAACTTTCTGTAACCAGTTTGCACCCTTTTGCTGTCCTGAGGCCCCCTCCACTGCTCCATTCATCGTCAGGTTTCTTTGTGTTTTGCTCTACAGTAGGTACTTGTCTACAATTATTCTCTCTCTCTCTCTCTCTCTCTCTTTTCGCTGTCTCCTTTTGAAAGAGCTGGCTTCAGCAGTCTATCTGAAACGAGCAACGCCTGCCCACACATACATTGGCTGCTACTGCCCCCGTCCACGCTAATCGCAGGGTCTCTGTGTGTGCGTATTTGTGTGTTCCTGGCTGCAGCACAGCGGAGGATATGTAGCTTGCTGTGTGCTGCTAGGCAGCCCTAGCTCATTCTGCCGCATGCCGCTTACCGCCACCATTACGCAGAGGAATTCCCTGCTGTCTCCGCTGCTGCTGCTCACAGAGAGTGCGAGGCGGGGGGGGGGGGTTAGGGAGAGGAGACATGCAGCAAAGCAACACTGACAGATAGAGGACAGAGCTGGATTTCACGTTGGATTTTACATGATGTGCTGTGTTTGTTTACGAGGAAATCACTCTGTTTATGGGATTTATTGCTGACCTTAGTGCTCCTGAATTGTGCACGTATGTAAGCGGGAACAATGTGTACTTATGTATGTGTCTGTGTGAGAGAGAGAGAGAGAGTGTGTGTGTGATTGTGTTGGTGCGCGTGAGTGTTTGTTCCTGATGCGGTCAGAGCGGGCTAGCCGTGTGTGTATTGTGGTGCTGGAGGAGGTGGAGGAGGATGAACCCTCTTCTTCACCCCCACCTCCTCTGCCCAAATCGTCCCCAGAACGCGGAACCCATCATGCCTCTCGAAGGGCTGCTGCTCAGGAGGACAAGGTGAGATTGGGTCCTTCTGTTTGGTTCTTCATTGATTGAATTAGACTTTGCTGAATCTTTAGCTTCAGCGTGAGATGCTGCCATATTTTAAGGGTTATATACAGTTGTTTGTGTGAGTGACAGCACGCACAGGGGGTTTAAACAGACTGAAGTTTAAACCTGTGCTCAATAGTTACGTGTCCAATTGCATGAAAATACAATGCACTGCACTCATCACCCAGTGCTAAATATAGCACCAATATATCCACTAATATAGCATTGCCGTATGAGATGACTGCTGGTTTGTATAGATCAACAAAGCTGGGCCTTTGTAGTCTCCAGTGTTTGCTGTTTAAAGGGCAAGCCTACCAGTGACATGGTCTTTTCATCCTATGAAAGCCGCTCTTTGAACTGGACGAAGGTGGAAAGCCAAAGAAGAGTCTACCTTCTCTGATCTCTGACATTGTTGCAGTGGCCATCAGTGTAATAGGCATGGGACAGATGCCGACATGCCTGACAGCCCCACTTATTTTTAGTTGGGACGAAATGAGAGAGGGATGGGGAAAACAGAAGGAGGCTGAGATTAAGGAGCGATCCACATCTCTAGTACTTCTGCAGTACTGATTGGTTTAATTTGGCCTTTGCTGGGGAAAAAGGTGTGCATGTGACAATGAGACCCACAGTACTTCCACAGACATAAAGTACTCGATCTCTTGCAAAGGAGTGAATGGCAGTGTTCTGTAGTTTAGAAGGGCTTTGAAATTTGAAGCCTCTCCAGACCTCCCACAATTCAACATCATCACGTCAATGTTCTCATGTTTGTTTATTTTGTCAGTGCATTTTCAGTAATGTTGCAGCACAAAGAAAAGCACTCTTCACAGTAAACTGTCAAACAATATTATTTCCTAGTTAAAATGCCTAGATTAGATACTTATCCAAACATTTTGAAACAGTTTCCTGCTATAATTATTAGATAAGAGTAAAAGAGAGAGTAGTGTTATCATAAATAGAATAAAATCTCTTTGTCACTCAGATCACGTTATAATCATGATCAGTGTAACTAGCAGGTCATGGTTGTGCAGTTTGTTGTCCTGCAATATATTGTAATACTAAATATCAGCTGTGTAACCAAATGTTTACATAGTTTTAATTTTAACGCCATGGTTTAAGGTTGTATGGAGGTTGTATGAGATGGAATTTATGTCACAGAGAGCCGTGACATTAAACATGAAAGTAAAAACATCACAAGAGTACTGTATTTTGAATCCAGTATCCAGAAATGAATTATGTGCTTAAATTAGCATTGCTTCCTTTAACCTTTCATTTGAATGGGCTCACTGTTAGCTGTTTACAATTCCCACTCAGTATCAGGCACCATGCTCTTATGCTCATTGCGACTGTTTACATTCACACACACACAGACGTACGTAAATGAAACTTAAGTGAGACATAGTACTATAGAGGTGTGTTTTTGTATCTGTCATTCATTTGCAGCTTCCTCCTGAGGAAATTTGTCTCTTCTTAAGAACAGGCATACCATGTATAACATGTTTGCTCTGCTCTAATTAGTTGAAACACTTGAGTATTTATGGATAAATACTATTACCCCCCCCCCATTTTTTACATCGCCACTATTTACATTCTTATCTGCTGGCCTTGCACCACGTGGCAAGAAAGCACAGCTTTAACCCCTCACAGACTCGAGCATTCATGGAACGGCGTCTGTGCATGCTTGTGTTTATGAGACATATGCTGCAGCTGCTACTGTCCTAAACAAATTGGTGGTATACAGCCGTTTGTGACCAGCTCAGGATTATAGTGTCTGTGTGTGAGGCTTCTTCATTTGTAACTCTCCTAACTCACTGATAACACAGTTGTCAGCATCCAAAATGACTGTCTTGCAAGAGGAGTATGTAGCAGGGTACGTCAGCATTTCCTCGTTTTTTTTCTTTCTTGTTTGTCTCTGCAGCCGTCTCTGTTAAGAGCCATCTTCAACGTGGACCCGGATGAGGTTCGCTCCCTCATATTCAAGAAAGAGGATGTCAACATTCAGGTAAGTTGCACTCTTCTTGCTTCTTGCTCGCACCCCTGTGTATTAGTCTTCGGCACTGTACCTTCACACTCACTCACTCACTCACGCTCACACTCTCACACAAACGCACACTTACACACAAAACACACACAAACACCAAGGTGAGCAGCAGTCAGCCAGCAGGCTACAATTGATCTGAATTCCTATCGATCAACTGACTGAGCTGAGAGCTTTCCCGTCTTGTATAGCTGTCTGTCAGGGCAGGACACATGAAGTGAACACCACACTCCCATGGTTTAAGGACATAACCTTCACCTGATATCACTTTCGCTCTCTGCCCCTAGTCTTTCTGCATATATTTTCTCGGTTTACACCACATTCTGTTTTCACATTTTTTGTTTTTCTCTTTGTGCTGTCTGTAATGCTGGGGTCATCACACTGAGTTCCCTGGAGTCAGCAACACTGGCCCGGGCCTATTGCGGTCACGTGACATTTGTTTATAGCCCCACTCTGTTGATTGCTCTCTACTCCACTGAAAGAGAGAGGTGGGGCAGCAGGCTGTGTTGAAGTGATGGTGCAAAGTGAAGACGAGATAGATGTTTTCTCTCCTTGTGGCTCTAGTCTCACATTTCTTGTGGTCTGCAAAGGTGTGAGGTCTATAGATTTTGTTCTGGGCAAATAAATTTGTGTTTTGGGATCTCCTGTCAGGACAACGAGAAGCGGACGCCTCTGCATGCTGCAGCCTACCTGGGAGACGCTGAGATCATTGAACTGCTCATCCTCTCAGGTAAACCCTGCAGGCCTGCTTAGTTAGCTTTAAACTATCAGTCTATTGAGCCATCCATCCATTTCCACCTAATTTCCATCCACCTTTAGTATCAAGTATGCATGAAAGCATAGTCATCCGTCCACACTGGCTGTTAGCAGCCATCCGTGTATGCATCCATCTCGTCCTGTTTTTCACCTGTACATCCACATTAGCTCTCCTAAACGTGTTTACGTTTATTAATTACTTTGCATATTTATTCATTCATTCATAAATCATACTCGCACTGCAAAGTTGATGTGTTATTTATTCTTGAATCAAATCTAACATCTTACTTTTTGTGAAACTAGAGAATAATTTGTTATTGTATTATTGGGGCCAGACAGTTTTAATTGTATTTCCTCTAACCCATCAGTATCTTAAAAAAATTTCATTTCCTAATTTTTAATTGCACAGTAAACTGTATCAAGGAATACTGAAGTAATGTATTTGTCTGCCTTATTTTAAGTTTTGAGCCATGTAAAACTAAATTGGAAACTAATTTACTGTCTTTTATTTGATGTGTTTGAAGAAATGTGAGATATGGGGGGCGTTTTCCAGTACAAAAAATATCTTGTTCATGTTCACCTTCACACTGCTTTGTTTCCCATCAGTTTACCCCATCCTCTTTCCATCCTGCCATGGTTTCCTAAACTTTTCAAAGCCACTGCCTGTTTCTCATCCTCACATGTTGCTCCGTGTACCCTCAGCTTTTTCCATGCTCGTGTGTCTGCTCACTGCTCTGCGACTGCCCACCTCTCCAGGTGACTGGTGATGTATCACCCATCTGGTAGGGCCTATATCGACTGGACTTTCTGTGAAGTCAGCTGAGCAGGTCAGGAGGTGGGGCCAACCCAGTCGTAACACAAGCATAGCGTGGACGTGTGTGTGTGTGTGTGTTCACTATTTCTCAATAAAGTGAAGAGCAAGCAACAGGTGCAGCTTGAGGGCTATTTTAGCCCCCAAGCTGTGCCAAAGAGGATCATAGGAGTTTTATGTCTTCCAGGCACTATTGGCTCACAACACCCCCTTTCCATAAGTCACGTCAAAAGCCTTTTAAATGTCAGTTTGTCTTTTTTTTTTTTTACCCTTCACACTCTGTTAGGTGTCTTGGTCATTTTAATCTTTGGCTGTCTCTCTCTCTCTCTCTGTCTCTCTGTGTGTTTCTCTCTCTCTCATATATCCAAGGAGCCAGAGTTAATGCCAAAGATAACAAGTGGTTGACTCCTCTCCACAGAGCTGTCGCCTCTTGCAGTGAGGTAACACATTACACAAACGCACATGCTAATGTCTACTGTGGTGACTCCTACTCTCTATTCCCACTGCACAATAGCACTGATGCAGACGTCTTCTTTCATTTCAGTGAGACAGAACACAGGTTAGTGCAGCCTCACATAACAGATGGAATATGATGTAGCTACCTTACTGGCATGAGATGGAGAACAGTATCATTGCTGGGATAATGTGCAGTGTGTTGGTGTTTGATATTCCTTCAAAATCTTTTTACCTATTCTGCTCGGTCCTGGGCAACATGCCCGCACCAGCACAGCCCCTTGCGTTGTTTCTGCTTCTCAGTGCTACTGTTGGCGTCCTAAGAATAGCAAAGGCTTTTATAACCACACACACACACACACAGCCACCTGCACACACTGGCGTATACTTTGTTAGAACACTGAGGCATATTAGAAAATACACCCTCTGTCTGCACACTCTGACCCATTCTCTCTCTCCATCCAGGATGCAGTGGCAGTGTTGCTGAAGCACAGTGCTGATGTTAACGCCCGGGACAAGAACTGGCAGACCCCGCTCCATGTTGCTGCTAGCAATAAGGCAGTGCGCTGTGCCGAGGCTTTGGTCCCGCTGCTTAGCAACGTTAACGTGTCTGACCGGGCGGGACGCACTGCCCTGCACCACGCTGCCTTCAGCGGACATGTAGAGGTTTGTCTCTTTGAGATGCACACAGAGACACTCGCATACATGCCAACCTCTAATTAATTTTGTGTGATAGATGGTGAAGTTGCTGCTGTCCAGAGGAGCCAACATTAATGCATTTGACAAGAAGGACAGGAGAGCCATCCACTGGGGAGCTTACATGGGTGAGACTGTTGTAATGTGCACTTTTATTGCAAACACACTTTTTGTTAGACTAGATGAAACCTCTTTCTCTCCCTAGTCATGCACACTTTTTTCTGTAATGACTAAATCCCCTGAACATGAATCCCCCCACCCCCATTCTGTTTCAGGTCACCTGGAGGTGGTGAAGTTATTGGTGGCCAGCGGAGCAGAGGTTGACTGTAAGGACAAGAAAGCCTACACCCCCCTCCATGCAGCCGCCTCCAGTGGCATGAGCAGCACAGTGCACTACCTGCTGAGCCTGGGGGTCCACGTCAGTACAGGCACACACACGCATGCACTAGCAATGTCCTTAATGTGTGTGTAATGTGGCATGACCGTTGACCTAGCTAAATCTTTAACTTTAAACATACAAGCTATTTTAAATGGTATCGCTACGTTGTATTCTTAAGTCAATAAACAACTTATACTGTGTCCCTGAAAAACATACATAACCATAGATTTCTTCTCCCCTTGCATAGGTCAACGAAATGAATGCCTACGGCAACACTCCACTCCATTTGGCCTGTTACAATGGACAGGACGTGGTGGTCAGTGAGCTCATCGATGCAGGGGCCAGTGTCAACCAGGTGTGTGCGCGTCTCTCTGTGCGAGATAGTATGTGTGTCGTAATTGTGTGTATTTTTAACTGTGTTATTTGGTACCTTGCTTCAGGTGAATGAGAGGGGTTTTTCTGCTCTCCACTTTGCCTCCTCCTCACGCCAGGGGGCGCTGTGCCAGGAGCTGCTGTTAGCCCACGGAGCTCACATCAACATGCGGGTGCGTCCATATGCAGATACACATTCATACTAATGATGAAACATAAATTTAGCTGAGGAACAGTATTTGCTTTATATTGTCGCAGCTCAGGTGTGAGTGTATACATCACATACATACATATTATCAGAAGAACACATTTTTAACATAACAAGAAGGAGCCTGTGTCCTCAGCTCTTACTAGTATGTATGCTGCCCAGAATCTAGTACAACATTGAAATGACAGCGTTGTTAACACTTTGGTAGCAGTGATGGAAACTGATATTGGGTCCCCACAGGCTCAAGATGCAAGGCCATATGGAAGATGAAGGGGGAGGGGGTGGTTCCCTGAGGCTGCAAGCTGCTCTGGGAATGTGTGTGTGTGTGGTCCACAAGCGGGTCTAAGATAGCTTCTGTTCAATCTAAGCTTTCTAACACTACATTATTAGACTCACAGTTGAGTCAGCTTTCCATATTGGCACTTTAATGTACGTCTTGCATGCACTGTAGTACTGATTTAATACTCAGTCTTTGTCCCTCTCTGCCTCTCTCCATGGTCTCTCCCTCCATCTGTCCAGAGTAAGGATGGTAAGACTCCCCTTCACATGGCAGCTACCCATGGAAGGTTCTCCTGCTCTCAGACCCTCATTCAAAATGGTGAGAGCTCGTACAGTCTGCTGTCTGCTTCCTGCCTGAATTCAAATTTGTTTGCTTGCCTTGAGTGTTTTAGTGGAAATACATACTGTACATTTACCGTATGTGTGTGCGTGTGTAGGAGCTGAGATTGATCGTGAGGACAAGAGCAGAAGCACTGCCATTCACATCGCTGCCCGCTATGGCCATGAGCTCATCATCACCGCACTCCTCAAACATGGAGCCAACACCGCCAAGTTTGTAACAGTTGCCATTTAACCAATTTGTCTATCTTCATCTGTCATCAAAAATGCACCCATGCTCCCACACCCTACCATCCATGTCTTGTGATGACTTGCCTTCTCTGCCTTCTATGATTTCAGGAGAGGCATTCATGGGATGTTTCCTCTGCACCTGGCAGCTCTCAGCGGCTTCTCAGATTGCTGCAGGAAGCTGCTGTCCTCAGGTACATTCATGCTGACACCATTCTTGCCACAAGAATCACCTCAGTTGGCATCCTAATTAATGCCGATTGCATATTTACGCAGGCTTTGACATAGACACCCCTGACGACTTTGGAAGGACCTGTCTACACGCTGCTGCAGCTGGAGGGTGAGTCATCTTTCCTGCTTACTGTCTTACTATTGTTACACACCTGAGCCGCTTTTTGTTTTCTTATTTCCTTCTATTTAGTACATGTTTTTGAATTGTATGTATTTATTTGCTCATGTGCACTGAAATCTTATCCATTCACTTGATTATAATAGATTAGTATTTCAACAAAACATCACTGTTAAATCTGTCTCTCCAACCAGGAACCTGGAGTGTCTGAACCTGTTGTTAAACATAAAAGCGGACTTTAACAGGAAAGACAACTTTGGAAGGTGAGCCAAGCACGCAGTTTAATTTTATGAATCCTAAGAATAGCAATAAAATAAGGTCTGAAGACCGAAGTAGACCGTTTACCACATTTTGGTGAGTAGAAGGAGAGTATGAAGTCCTCACCGGCATAAATAATGGCTGATGTTGGTTCTCTGGCCATCCCAGGACTCCACTACACTATGCATCAGCCAACTGTAACTACCAGTGCGTGTTTGCCTTAGTGGGCTCTGGGGCAAGCATCAATGAGCTGGACCAGAGAGGCTGCAGTCCCCTGCACTACACTAGTGCAGCTGACACTGATGGAAAGTAAGTTCTACTCTGTGTTTAATTGATACAGTTTACAGTTGTATATGAAAAAATCCTCAGTGTCAGATGAAGGCTTTAAAAAAAAAAAGAATTTGTTCTCTTTTGTCTTTGTCAGGTGTGTGGAGTACCTGTTGAGGAATGATGCTGATCCAGGAGTGAGAGACAAACAGGGTTACAGTGCAGTGCACTATGCCTCAGCCTACGGACGCACACTCTGCCTGGAGCTGGTGCGTAGAACTGTAGGGAAAACCACAGTACACAAGTACACTTGTCATGGTATTTTAAACCGTCTTTGTCTGTGTTTCTTTCAGATGGCAAGTGTTACACCTCTTGATGTGGTAAGAAAGAAATTTCAATCATGCACTGTGAGCCCTTACATTGAGTCTTTGTATGTAGCGCCCTCTGTTGGGCAGATGGGGAATATGGTGCTTAGATCATCTGGTGGAGCAGATGTAGCTACTGTGAAACCTCTTCTGTCTTGTTATTGGTTGGTTAACAATTGGCAGGTGGACGTATGCATTTTTTAAGGCTTTGGGGCCTTTGCAAAGCACTCTCGTCTCCCACACAGCTGCTTCTTATGGCTTAATGTCTCTTCAACTTTGATGAAGCAGTGACTTGTCATGTGCACAAACCTGGATCTGAAGTGAGAAGTATGTCAACCATCTCTCTGTTTTAGTTAATGGACACATCGGGAACAGACATGCTGAGTGACTCTGAGAGCCAGGCCCCTGTCAGTCCACTCCACCTGGCGGTGAGTTCAAGGATTTGTCAGTGTGTTTGTATTTGGCTGTTTGTCTTGCTCACATCACTGTCTCTGCCATGTCTATTACCATTACACATAAAAGAAGCGTGTCTGTTGGTGTGTGTCTTCCACGGATTTAGGCTTACCATGGACACTGTGGAGCTTTAGAGGTCCTCTTGTCGTCTCTGCTGGAAGTGGATGTTTGCAGCCCAGAGGGCCGGACCCCCCTCAGCCTGGCCTGCTCCAGGGGTCATCAGGAGTGCGTCTCCCTGCTGCTGCACCATGGCTCCTCACCCATGACCCGTGACTACACACACAAAAAGACAGCAATACATGCTGCAGGTATACACACAGGCAGTTACTCACACACACACACACACACACACACACACAAACCTGTTTGGATGAACACCTTCACGTCATGTGAATGAGGTTTATTTATTTTCTGGCTTATAAAATGGAGAATATGTGAAATCAGTCATGACCAAGCGTATGTGTGTGTGTCTGTCTGCCGTAGCTATGAATGGCCACCCAGAGTGCCTGCGCCTGCTCATGAGCAACAACAACCAACACATTAATGTGGACGCACAAGACACCAACGGACAGTGAGTGTGTGCTCTCAAAGACAAAATGACTTACACTGGAGTATTATAATGAGATTATTATGATACTCTTTGTTTGAGGAGATTATTTAAACTAGTTTCACCAGAAAAATATTTCCACACTGTTGACAGGACTCCTCTGATGTTGGCAGTGCTGAATGGACACACAGAGTGTGTGTTCTCTCTACTTAGTCAAGGAGCCAGTGTACAGAATCAGGACCGCTGGGGGAGGACGGCACTACACCGAGGGGTGAGACAGTCATACACACCCACTAACATTACAACTTAATTTAGAATATTTTATTATAATATGTGTATAAATAATTTCTAATGTTTTCCACTTTTATATTGTTCACACAGGCAGTGACGGGCCAGGAGGAGTGTGTGGAGGCCCTCCTCCAGCGGGGCGCCAGTGTGTGTGTCAGAGACATCCGGGGCCGCTCACCTCTTCACCTGGCATCCGCTTGCGGCCGTGTGGGTGTGCTGGGTGCCCTGCTGCAGGCCACCACCACCTCACACACTCACGCACACCTCACTGACAACCAAGGCTACACACCACTGCACTGGGCCTGCTACAACGGTACGGGGACACACGAGAAACATGTCTGTTCTGTTTTGAAAGTCGTATTTACATCTGTTCCTTTGTGCTTCTGTCTTCTCTTTGTTAAGGATATGACGCTTGTGTGGAGGTGTTGTTGGACCAGGAGGTGTTCAAGAAGATTATGGGCAACTCTTTCAGTCCACTGCACTGCGCTGTGTAAGACCATGTGTCCAGTCATACCAGTGAATGTTGTTATGTAGATTATTACTGGTCTGAGGGTATGTGACAGTGTGTGCTGTGTGTTTCAGTATGAACGATAACGAGGGAGTGGCTGAGATGTTAATTGACTCTCTGGGCACAGCTATCGTCAACACCACTGACTCCAAGGGCAGGTGAGAGATGCAAACAGACTCGAAACATGTTTTTATGAAAGTTGTTTGGGGGGGGGGGGGGGGGGGCAAAAGCTCTGCTGGTATATTGTTAATTGTGCTTGTGTGGACGCAGGACCCCCCTTCACGCTGCAGCTTTTTCTGACCACGTGGAGTGCGTTTCCCTTCTGCTGAGCCACGGAGCTCAGGCTAATGTAGTGGACACACACCTGCGCAGGACCCCGCTGATGATGGCAGCTCTCAACGGACAAACCAATACCGTGGGTCAGTACACCCACCGCCACATATACAGTATTGGCCTTAAATTTCTTAACCTTTGACGTGTAACCGTCTCCGCTCATGTGTTGCAGAGGTGTTGGTGAGCAGTGCTAAAGCAGACTTGACACCACAGGATACAAACAGGAACACGGCCTTACATCTGGCTTGCAGCAAGGTAACAACCATTCACCTGAGACAGGAAATGCTTTTTATTCAATGTTGAATTATGGATGTTAAGATGTCACCAGGCACATATAAGGATGTCTGAAGTAATTACAGATTCAGTATTGAACATCTGTTGGCTGAGGGAAAGGTTAATTACACATCCAAATAATAGTTTATAGTTTTCTTTTGTTACTATAACAAAATGTCCTAAAAAGTGGATTTGTCCTACATGTTGGAAGAAAGAAAACAGGTACTATGGGTTCAATATACAAAGGAGGTAATCAATTATGAGGTATTCCATAATCTGGACAAGTCAAAGTGTTTTTTCTGCCTTAACACTACAGATTTTAATTTGAAAGTGTTTAACAATGGTTATAATGGAACAACTGTACTGTCATATTGTGCAAGTCATCTGATTAGTATACTTATTGTCAGTTTTTGCTGTTCTCTCTGTTCCTCGCAGGGTACTGAGACGAGTGCCTTGTTGATTCTGGAGAAGATCAGCGACAGGAACCTCATCAACTGCACCAATTCTGCTCTCCAGACGTACGTAGTAGTAGTATTCCCAGGATGCTGTGCAGCGGGTTAATCTAAGTTCAGGCTGGACTTGTTTTAACAATTCATATCCCTCCTTCCTGCAGGCCCCTGCATGTAGCAGCCAGGAGGGGATTAACAGTGGTGGTCCAGGAGCTGCTGGGGAAAGGAGCCAGTGTGTTAGCAGTAGACGAGAACGGTCAGCTTTCATCTTAGTGCTGTAGCACACACCTTACTATTCACATATGACCTCGTTTTTACTCTCGCACCTCTCTCAACCCTAGGTTACACTCCTGCTCTGGCCTGCACTCCCAGCCGTGATGTGGCCGACTGCCTGGCGCTCATCCTCAACTCCATGATGCCCACCTCCCCTATGGTCACGATAGCAGCCTTGCCTGCTCTTTCCCTTACTCAGACAGTCAACCACCACCCCACCTCCAATCACATCTCCAAAGGCGTGGCCTTCGACACCCCACCTCCTCTGAGGCCTGACCATGCGTCCTACTGCAGGCCGGAGCGCCCGCTGTCTGTCACGGCGGACGATGAACTCAATGACTCAGATTCGGAGACATACTGAGGACATACCTACTATTGGACAGAGCCCCACAATACTGGCGGGCTAGCCAGCCACTCAGGAGCCTTAAAAGATCACTGACAAGGAACTAAAAGAAAAGGAGAAAATAGAGCGAGTGTTCAGATTATTTTTAGGCAAGCCTCTTTGAATCTAAAAGTGACTCTTGTTGGAAATCAGATGTATGCTTCCTTATGGTGCACACCCATGGGGTGGAAAATGATGTACTAAAATATAGAATAAGGTGAAGTCACACTACATTTCTCTGACAGTATCACCGTATGGTCAGTAACATGGCCAGTGTCTTTTTACATTTAAAGCAATGCTGTTTTTCTTTTAAAATTAAGCTCCTACTCTTTGCTGATACTTTCTGGAGTGGTTTTAAGCCTTTTGACAGTTTTTCCTTCAACTATTACTAGAAGAGCATCTTCTGGAGAAAAGCTCAGAGGACTTTTTTTGGGCACGATTGTCTAAAGAAAAAAAACAGAGGGACAATCTTATGGGACCAGGATTGATTACTGTTTTCCCTTCTGTACGATTTGAGATTTTATTCAGCGATCTTCATGGCACACACTGATGGCTGTCACTCACGCACATTGGTAATGCTGCGTCATTGTTATTGAACCACTTTTCAATTCCTAGGAGAGGAAATCATTATTGAATCCTATGAATTTATTCCGAGTGGAGAGTGAATCCTTGGGAGCTGATTGTTGCAGCAGGTGGATGTAAGAACCATTTACTGTATGACTGGACCAGGAGTCTGTTGGTTGGCGACCCAAACCCAGCGGCCCGAGGAACTTTTAACTTGCAATGCTGTAACTACTCGATGTCTGTGTACTGTACTGGAGACGGGGAAGTGGCTGACACTGTATATATATGTGTGTGTGTGTGGGGGGGATTAATAAATATTGCCTTTTTAGGAACAAGTTACTTTCAGGCAGAGGATGAATGCTTCTTGGTGCAATGTTTGTAAAGATGAACCGATGAATAAAGATATTTGTTTTTGATTTGCAGCATGTGTATGACAGAAGACAAATGTGCATCAGCTGAATTGTCATTACCAATCTTGGTCAGAACATTTGTCAGCTATTTAAATTTATTTTATATTTTTCTCCTGACACCCGCATCCATTCCAAAGCAGTTCATTCTTTGTCCAGGTGATACATTCGTCCATACAGACAGGCAGAGACCAGCCCACTAGTCATGTTTGAGTGTTTCATGGTCATGCTGCCATCTGCAGCCATTTCCAGATGCTCTGGCTGCTCCAGGACCATCTTGCTAGCCAAAACCGATGGGTATACATATCTGGTCCCAAACTTCCCCTTCATCAGGAAGTCCACTTTAGACTCAGCCTCGTCCACTTCCTGTCCACAGGAACGGAGGTCCAACCCTGCACAGCAGACTAGTGCACACACCTGCAACAGAGATATATGATAAATGTGACAACAGTCTCATTAAGCCTAAAAATGCCAGAAATTCTTCTCATTCATACCTGCAGGGCATAGCGTCCATTCACAGTGTGTGTTCCTGAAAATGCTCCCAATGCGTAGAGCTCTTTCCTGCTTCCTTGTAACAGCCGGTATTGAAGGTGACAGCAAAAGGTGCCATTACACACGTTCACTTCGCCCTCGGTCTTGTTTAAGAGGACAAATGTAAATGGGTCATACATCATGGATGAGCTGAAGGTGGTGGAGGAGGGAGGGACTGAAGAATCAGTTTCAGGAGGAGGAGAATCAAAACAGCTCCCTCGGGGACAGTATCCGGAGTCTCTAGCTGTACATGAAATGGACTCACCCCTAACTACCCCCTCCTCTGTGGCCAGGCTCTGCAGTGGGTCTAAGATGGGCACTCTGGCCACTAGCAGCCTGCCCTCCTCTGGGTCTCCTCCCTGGGCGTGGTGGTAGGTGGCAGAAAAAGGGGTGTAGATACCACTTCCTGTCATGATCATTCGGTCATAACGAATGTTGGCTGCTAGCAGGGTGACATTGGCTCCCAAGCTAAACGCCTGCTGGAACTGAATCGAGTCCAGCAGAGGGAGCTGGTTCATCCAGGCGGTGGGGAAGATCAGCTGACGCACACCCTAAAAGGGGTCCAAAGAGAGGCGGATGTTAAGAAAAGGGAATAGAGTTGGGTACAGAATTTCAGCGTGGCTACCTTCTCCACCAGGGCAACTGTGGGATTGTGGAACATGATGTCAAAGCAGATCATGAGGCCAAACTTCCCAGCAAAAGGGGTCTCAAACGTTATGATCTCAGGTTGCGGTGGATTATCAAAGGCCTCCTCAAAGTAGAGGTTGTGTTTATGGTAACGCGCCACCAGCAGGCCATCTGACCTGTATGAAAGAAGATACTGTGAACAATTCACATAGAATTATGTATTGGTGCACTTGGAGGACGTCAGCGAAACGACTTTTATTTTTTAGGTCTGCACACCTGAAAACCACGTTGGTGTTGAACTGCCAGCGTCCATCAGAGGGACAGGAGGAGGAGGGGTTGGTCTTCAGGGGGCAGGGCTGCAGGTCAGCCATGTTGGCCACCAGGTAGAGGTTGTGACGACGGGCCATACAGCTTAACTGCCGGAGAACCTGTGAAACACAACCAACTCAAAGGTGATTTATATTCTCAGAGTGGGGTTGCATGAGTGAAGGCTCTTGGCAGCCTGGTGACGTCTCCACGTTGAGCCAATCCTCACCACAACAATGTATCACGTCAGGATCCCTGTACAACATCATCAGATCCAAAAATAGGATTGTGCACCTCAGTGTTGTTATGTTTGCCCGGCTCTGTGCAGGGGTTCCAGCTCTCCTGCTCGGGGTCAGGAATGGTTTCTAGGTAGCCAGAGATGGACAAACGGCTGAAGTTGAAACCCTGAAGACCACCTTCTGGAAACACCAAGATCTGGGCACCCTGAGCAAGAGAAGATGAGACAGGAGACAAGCTTCATTATGCAGTCATATATTTAAGTTTTAAGAATGACCTTTTTATTTACTGTTATCCTGACATTATGTACTTTCAAGTCTGGTGACTGATGAAACAGAAACTGACTCTTCAATTTAGTGGTCTCTGATTATGATCCACAACTGGAAATATTCTGTTTGACAATATCAGTGGCCTCTGAGACTTTACTTAAGGGTTCAAAGACCAATGCAGCGAGGAGTTTCAGTTCATCATTAACGTTTGACCGTTTCAGCCAAAAGAAGTTGTGACATGCAGGACAAAGTCTAGAATGACTCTGCGTTACCTGTATTAGTTACCCTGCTTTGAAGCCAATTTAGTCCCGTTTGCATTCTTTCACTGCATCTGACAGAACGCACTGTCCTTATTTTCAACCCTATCATTTTACAGGGTGCTGACAGAGAGAGAGAGAGAACCCAAACATTTAGAACTCTGTCCTCCTGTCCCGGCCACCGTACCTGCTGACTGGCGCGCGCAGCCTGCTCCTCGTAGACGTCCAGGTTTTTCTGCACGTGTTGCAGGGCAGCGGGGCGGGACAGGGGGACAAGAGGCTCCGGGTTCAGGATTACGTTGTGCTCGTACACGGCAGCAACGTACGAGGAGGCCGTTGTTTGAATAACGGCCGGCGTTAAGGAAAAGCTGACGAAAACGACAACGAACGAAAACATTGTTTCTTCCCTGCGAGACACGAGCCAGGCGGACTAGTTGCGAGACACGAGCCAGGCGGAGTAGCTGCACCGGAGAGGTCACGTGAGGCAGACGTAAACAGACCTGAGTCAGCTGACTACTACAAGAAGCCCCACTTGCGAACTAGTATGTTCGCGGGAGTTAAATCCGGATCCACGTGGTCGTGGCAGTAGCTCCAACCTTTTACAATTTACACGCATCTACTGGACTTGTATTTTGAAAATACAAGACAGGAAACATCCGGCATGTAACCCGGAAATACTTCATAATCCGACCTTTCTACAAGCAGCAAGAGCAGGACCCGATATAAAATGTGGTATTAACCTTCTATTTCATGTAGACGAACCGTTTGAACATGCGGGGACACATTCTGGAAACCGTTTACGTTTTCGCGTTCGTCTGACGTCTCCGTACGGTTCATTAGAAGGCAGCGTATTAGCATTAGCATTAGCACACAGCCTGTAGTACAATGTCAACGGCACCAGAAGCACCGACAGGAGGCGCAGATGCCCCCGTGTCACAGCGCAGCCAGCGTTTTAAGAACTGCTGGAGCTGCCGGCTCATCTCCGGCGGTGGTTTGATTCTGTCTGGGGCTTATGTGTTCGCTGCAGCCCGGAGGGTGATGCAACACGGCGCGCCGACGTCTATGGGGACTGTTGCTCAGATCACATTTGCTGCTAGTAAGTTGTGACTCTTCGGGTGTGAAGTCACATGTTTGACGCGATGAAATGCTCACCTGCCTTTTGTCCTTCAGGCTTGGCTGCGTTTGGACTTGTCGTCATCGCAGACCCGGTTGGAAAAGCGCAGAGGAAAGACGTGAAGGCTGCTTAAAAAGTCGTGACCGCATGAATTGCAGGCTCCAGCCTGGACTGCAAGGTGCGGTGGAGGTCTGGACATGGACACCACAAAGCTGCTGCTGTCGAGTCTGTAGAAAGGTGGTTGTCTTTGCGTTATGTTTGTAGAAACCCAGGCACCAGATTGGATTTCTGTTGGTATTGTGTGGAGTTGGTTGGTTGAATTGGAAATGTAAGAGATGTTATATGTCAACCTGTTCCGATCCCTGCAAAATCTGCCTGAAATGACTAACACCGCCTATCCAAGGCATACCCAAAATAAACTGAATGGTGTTCTTGAACCATTTGGAGTACATGCATGACCTTGGTGTCTTTTGAAAGGAAACACTCTTTTCCCCCCAACAGTCAGAGTCAATCTAAGTGCTACTGGAACTGAGTGACATAAGTTTGAACACACTGACACACATTTTTATGAGTGTATGTAGAGGCGCTTCCATTACTGGACAGTTGGAGACTCCAAAAGGACCCTTGGTTGTATATATAAGAGTCAAAACAGAGGTAGGTACAAAGGTATAAAG
>JAVQJF010035543.1:0-12991 GCA_036023855.1 Gadopsis marmoratus | reverse complement strand
TACTCTGCCCCGAGGTCGTCCTTGCAGTGGCTTATAAGCCGGGCCTCCTCAGGGCTGGTCGCTCTCTCTCTCATCGTAGTGATGAGCGGCAGGTGTGTCCACTCCCAGGAGCCCAGTGGCTGCAGTCTCTCCACCGGGATGAACACACCTGCCACCACTTGGCCCAATTGGCATCGCCCTCGTTGCCTGGCGACGGTCGAGGTGCCGACCACGCCTCCTGGTCCGCCACACATGCCATTATAAGAAAGTGCATTCATGTTATTATGATAAGTGAAAAGATGGTAACAGGACTTATAAATACTGAATTGGTGTTGTCTCATCTTGGCTCTATCAGTGTTTCTGTAATATGCACATCGATATCAGGTCATTCAGTCTAACACAAACGTTTTTAACCTGATATCCATGGGGGCCGATAGAGCTGAAGAACACGGACGCAAAACAAGAAACGAGCACTTTCACGTGCAACGTGAAGAAACATGGTGCACATACAGAAAATGCAGGCTAATAGAGAAGCACTGCGTCGTAGGCTGTGCAACACAGTGGACATTTTGTGGGACACAAAAATGAACAAATACGCAGACTAATCGATGCTGGGAAACTAGCCAACTGTGTTTCAGTTTGTGACTGCATAACTCCAATATTGTTGGAGCTTTTGGCTATACACCTGATGTTCATTAGGTATTGCAGTGCTAACGAGTGATGATGAAACACCCGGAGCCTGGTTCTGCTCGAGGTTTCTTCCTGTTAAAATAGAGTTTTCCTTGCCACTGTCTGCTCATGGTGGGAACTATTGGGTCTATATATGGAGAGTTGGTCTAGACTTGATCTATATTAACAAGTGCTATGAGATAACTTTGCACAATTTATGTCGACATGCAGCAGGGTCTCCACTACCACTGACCTTATTTTGGAAGCATGCTTTATTTATTTGAACTGTATAAGTTATAGATGTAACTTGGTTTTTTAAATGTGCCCATCTGTAACCCAGTTCCTTAAATGCATGTAACGCACTGAATGTCTAATCCAGCATCACAGTTGTATAAACAGGAGTGTTAAGGGGACCAGGACAAATGTTAGAAATGTGATAAGCTAACAATATTGTATTAATGTGATGGTCAATATTTGCAGGTTCCTCAGTGCCATAACACAGCTGCAAGCCTGCTACTAACACATGCTACAACAGCTACAACAACTTGTAACTTTGGTTCCTTCCACTGCAGGAAATTGGCACTAATTTGAGAGAATGACTTAACAATTTGAGTGCACACATTTCGAGAGCCATGACACCACCAAAACAGATAGTCCGGCATGTACAGTCAGGCTCAACTGATCCTCACTGGATTTTATCAGACTTACACTTGAGCTCCCAAGTCTGACTTTTTGGCACTAAAAACATTTCAGTTGCTCTTTAACCTTCTGACATCCAACATATCATTGATCATTACATGTTCTGTTTATTCAGAAAAGCACAGATGATCTCCAGTGTTGCTGACCCTTGTGGTCGACGTCCTGATGAACTGGAGTCTGTCACGTTGTAAGCAGATATGCCTGCAGGCCTCAATGTGCTGTATACATACATATGATAGATGGAAATAATGTATGTATGAGTCACATTTGATCGTGGGTTTGTGTTTTTCTTAGCATTTAATCTAATGTGTGATAATCAAGGACAATTTATTGACATCAAAGATGGAATTCTTTCTCATATCCTCTCATGTCCACAATGAGACAGATTGACAGATGGACAGACTTGACTTATGTAAAGATCATCTTCTCCATCAAAGCTCAAGTGTTCATTTGTCTCTAACAGACCTAACAAACATGCTGTCAGTATGTTCTTAACCCGACAGAGTTGAGCAACTTGCCTCAGAACAGCAGGAGGGAAGAGGGGTGTCACAACCCTGTCCGTGTGCCTGTGTTTCTCGTTTGTTCGGAGTCTTGTGTGTTCTGTTTTGGTTCTCTGTTGTCAGGCCCTCGGTTGTTTCCTCAGTGTGTTCAGTGTTTTCCCTCCCTGATGTGGTTCCATCCTTATTTGGTCATGTTTCCTGTCTCGTTAGTCTTCCCCTGATGTAGATCCCTTTCACCTGTTCCCAGTGTTCACCTGTGTCTGTTTTCCTAATTAGTCCTGTGTATTTAAGGGTGTTCTGTTCTCTGCGGCGTCATAGTCAATGTCAGGTAAATCTCTGTCCTAGTCTATATGAGTGTACCCTCTGTGTTCCATGTTATTAGTGTTTCAGTTAGTTACGTGTTTGGATAGTCTGCTACTCTGCGCACTTACAAAAGTGTAAGTGTGCCTTCATTTATTCCTCCATTAAAACCCTGTGTTACTTACTGGCTGTCTGCAATTGGGTCCTTCCACTCCTCCACCTACACCTGGTCGGGACAGTAACACTACACACAATTCACACAAGCACGCACAAGTAGCAGAACACCTCAAATCTTTAGCAAAATGAAACTCTCGCCATCATTTATAAACATTTAATTTTGTTACAGTGTGGCAGAGACATAGGTCACACAATCTGATCCAGTTTGAACCAGTTACACACTGCTGAGCTCAACCTAAACCTCTTTTCTAATGATATTTCTAATGAGATACTGTTAAACACAATACACAAGACCAGTACTGCACACTCATGGATCCTGCATACAGGCCAGACACACATGTAATGGCACCATGGGAGACCATTCCAATCACAACCTTAAATGTGGCATGTGATTTGTATGTGGAAAACACCTCACTCTGCAACAGCAGAGAGGATGGAGTCTGGCAGAATATTTTAGTGCAGTCAAGCACCACTTGTGTGTCAGGGAAAGCTGAAAACTGGTGGAAGATGAGCTCTGAGAGATTCACGTGGGATCCACAGACGTTGGCTTCCAAGCATGTTGCATAGGAAGTTTGTTCAGGTGGCAATAATCCTGCTGGCTGTGGTGCGGTTCTCTTACATCCCTGAGAGGCAGGCCCACTGACAGGTACATGAGGAACAGGGGCAGCTCATTTATGTATAGACGTTTATGTGAAAAATAAATAAGTGTTAGGCCTAGGTAGATCTCACGTTAGATCGTTGAATACAAATAGTCCTATTAACATGTAGCTAAAAGCACAATGTCGTGGGCACCATAAGAGTGACAAGCTAATTGAGCTAAGCAAGCAGCTACAGGTGGACAAAATAATATGTATTTGATTAACCCATTACCCCTTAACAGCACAGGTCAAACAATATCAAACTACATGCACCAGCTCAATAATTACATTATTACTATCACTAAGAAGGAAGATATGTGTTAAGAAACATACACATCTATTGAGTTTCCCTGGTCGTCTTCTGACTGCAGCTGTTGCCAAGCTGTCACTCCGATCGAGATTGGCCGATAGAATCATGTCTTGCATCTTTCTGCGTAGGTCCCGCACATGAAATTCAGCTGAACAGCATGCAAAACATTTGGATTCGCAAGCAAAGCTTTTGGAATTGCATTAATACACGCTTTAGCCACAAATTTATTTCATGTGCAATAAACCATTTTTTGATTGCAGTGTCGATAATTTTTCTCTGAAACCCATTTTTTGATTGCAGTGTGGAAGTATTTGCTCTCAAACCTATTCTGACTGCAATCCAAAGACACAAATGTAGCTTCATAAAGCTGGTGCACAGGAAATCTGCGCAAGAAATTATATATTTGAGTGCAAGCATCCATTTTGAGCAGAAACAGAGCAAATCCAAGCGCAAGCAGGGGTATCTGAGTGCGAGAGCAGGTTTTGAGAGAGAGTATTACAAAATCTGATCAATAAATCATGCTCTAAAACTGAATAAGCATGCTCTTGATTAAAGATAGGAATGAAGATCGATAATCTAATGACAAACATTTGAAATGTCAAATCCCACTGCATTCCCAGTCTCTCTCAGAACTCCATGGTCCTGTTCTTTAAATGTGGCTTAACTAATTCAGGCTAACAAGATGTTAAAAGACTAAAGTTTATTGTCATCCTGCTAATTTGGTTCTTTGGAAGCAGTTTGAGTATTGATTTGATAATCCTAGATGAAGTTGTCTTATTTTGAAAAATAAGCAAAATGTGTAAAGAGTTGAAACTATGACCAGCATTGATATGATTGACTGATCATTTAACGGGTGTGATTTTGTTCTAAATTGTGCTGCCCAACTTGCTCACTGTTAAACAGTAGATTAGTTTACATGAAACCTCACTAAAATCTCTTAAAAAGCAGCTTTGATTGAAACATTTTCAGCAACGTGAGTTCTACAGTTAATCATTTATTTAAAGTTCAAATGACAAATTCCCATTTTAATGTCAGATTAAATGCCATATATTCTGTCTCCTTTGGTCTTTTAATTGAGTAAATGTCTTTTTACTCACAGTATCTCAAACGACATTTGGTTTGATTTAGTGTCCAACCTTTATTTTGTTGTACATTTTATCATGTTAAGTATAGGGAAATCTTCAATAACATAATTAAATTGTGATAATTACACCAACATAGTGATACTCAATAACTTTCAAACAAATACCATTTGTATCATATACACCGATCAGTCATAACTTTCTGACCACTGACTGGTGAAGGGAAGAACATTGATTATCTCGTTACCATGGCACCTGTCAGTGGGGGGGATATATTAGGCAGCAAGTGAACATTCTGTTGATGTGTTGAAGCAGGAAAAATGAACAAGCGGAAGGATGTGAGCGACTTTGACAAGGAACCAAACTGTGATGGCTAGACGACTGGGTCACAGCATCTCCAACACTGCAGCTCTTGTGGGGTGTTGATCTAAACCACCACCCAGTTCACAGTTGAGTTTTAAAATTATAACAGTTAGCAGGGAGCCAATGTTGTGAGAAATTGTGGGGAGATCCCTATGTATCTTTAGTGTGAAAATAAAAAATTAGTGGCTGTACGTTGCTTAATGTTATGGCTGATCTCCCTAAAGCCCAGTTTAGACCAAAGATTCGCAATGTTCTGAAACATGCCAGTTGACACCAATGCGACTACACAAGACAGTGTATCATTTCCATAGCAACAACTCTCTGCACTTTTCAGACTTTTTTGTAGCTGGATATAATTTGTCTTAAAACATAATTGAGGATAGTGAGAGGGAGTTACTTGCTGCAGTTGCATTTCTAGTATTGATGAAACAGCGAAAAACACGGACGAGATGCCCGGCTGACTTCTCTACAATCTGATTGGCTGTTGAAACAGGTGACGTGCCTTATGTTCTAAAACTAGCCGACAGAGTGAACTTTTGCAGGTTTGGGTGTAAGGACTTGTTGCTCTTACAATGGTTCCAAATTTTAAACCAGCTTTCAAGAACCAAAAACTCCAGACTCACATCAACATTGTAATCAGCTCATAACTTAGTTACCCACATGAAGAACAGGACCCTGTTGGGTGGACTTTTGCTTGTCTTCGTAGTCTCGAAGATGAATAGATTAATTATGCAAATGGAACCTACAATCCTAGGTTTCAAAGATACACAAATTGTTAGATTGGAAAGGGTAAAGGGAGGATTCAGACACAATTGTTTATACAATCTGATAAGCTCTTTATTTGAAGCATATTCAGGCATTTAAGGAAGATGGTGAGTTGTTTGCGATGAATGTCTTTTTCTTTTCAAACTCAGTGAAAAAGCACTAAATCATCTGCAATTGGTCAAAAATGAGGTTGCGTGGCATTTAACTGGAATCACAGAAAAATCACACAATACCCCAATTTCAGCATCCCATCATTGGCTTCCCATTGTTTCTAAAATAGAGTTTAAAATTCTATTAATCACTTACAAACTCTAAGCTATATTTCTGACATACTACGCCCTACAATGGGTAACTGTCACGGTACATAAACTGGACAATATTAGTTTGTCATTTATGTGGTTTTACTTTTTACTGTATAATTAGATTGCTGTCTCTCATGTAAAGCACTTTTTAAAAAATTGAAGTGCTAGTTTCACAGTTTCCTCTGTGTTTACAACAAATCGAACTTACTTATTTAAGGCTACACACAAGTTACCACTTCTGTTTTACGGTACAGTGCTTTTAAACCAACCGCTTTGTTTCTGTGGTGTGTAGTTTCTCACTGTTTACCAAAATTGCATGGCTGACCGAGACACATGGAATCTTAGAGCAAATTGTCACTGTATTATATTTCACATTTGCATGTGGTAACCCAGCAGTATCAGTATAAGTCCCAAAATACTTCAGTGACCTGAAAACATGATGAGATGAAATCTTAGCTGTTAACCCAGCTCTCCAGGTCCTGATAGACTCTGTTCTCTGGTAAACTGGGATACTTAACACAGATCTGACACAGCCTTTCTCTCCAGTCAGTGTAGACTTTGATTCTGTGAGTGCGGTGCCACTGGAAGTACTCCTCATAGGCCTGCCTGTCTGCAGCCACATGCTTCAGATAGGCAGCCAGATCTGCTGTGCTCTTGAAATCAGACACATGGATAAAGGAACCAGGAGGAGCCAGGGCGTTGTAGGTGGCCCTACTGGGGCCGAGAACCACCGGTATGGACCCTGCTTGGAAAGCATTCCTCCAGAGCTTCTCACTGATGTAGTCCTTCGTCTCAGAGTTCTCAAAAGATAGGTAAAAAAAACAGTTTGCAATGGTGGGCAACAGCTTCTTGTCTGAAAGAGGTTTATTGTTCCACTTGCCGTACACCTCTATGGGGATATACTTCCTTAGACTTTGGTAAACACCAGCCCGAGCCTGGTGAGGCTGGTATTTGCTGACCACCCAGCTGACAAGGCAGGAGCGATTTGGAGCAACCTGGATGCCTACCTCATCACTTCCTAGCATGGTCTTTCCATAGGGGATGGGTATATCTGCATCACGTCTGTAGCTCATTGTCCAGTTGAAGAGGTGGTTTAGATGTGTGAGGTTTGCATTGTTGACAGGAGGCTCCATTGACAGCCACACCCAGTGCTGGGAGTCTGGGCGATCCAAGTGCAGGGGCAGCGAGGACAAACCTCTGCTCAGCTCCTGGTGGTGGAAGACAACCACATCAGCAGTGGAGAAGGTGGAGGTGTTATCAGTGAGGAAACATCCACTGATGTTGTACATCTCGAGGCATTTGTTTCCGTTGAGCCTGTAGGAGCGGCCAAATGGCCAGTGCCACAGCAGGATGCTGATGTTTCTCTGAGGAACATCTGGATAATAATTCTGCAGATAGAGCTTCTCGTCCAAGAAGCTGTAATAGAGCAGGGGTGAGAGGGAGCTGAGGATGATGAAGAGGAAGAAGACTCGGGATCCAGATGTTGTCATAGCTGCCGGGCGTTTTCCAGATCAAAGGGGCACAGATCACTGATATGGAACTCCTAGAAAGGAAGGAAGGAAGGAAGGGTAGATCAGAAATATCATTTTGCTTTCATATCTTCTCACCAGTGCAGTAATTGCAGAAGTCTAATATTTAAAAACAAAAACATATCCTACTGTAGAAGACATTTAATTCAGTTTTATCTCCAACGAATTATCTTTTTTCTTCAGACAACACTTGTCAGTCTAATTTATTTACAGTTTAATTACAATTGAGATGTAACTAAAATATTAAAATACTTTAAGAAAAGTGCAGTAAAAACTAGGGGTTTTATTTTTACAAAGGAGTAAAGCTTTGTCAGAATATTTTATGAAATCTACTCTGCAGTCTGTGTGTTCCTCTGTATTCAGCATTGTCAGTGAGAAAGTGTAAGTTCTGCTTCTGCTGGATATTAGTTCTCTTTAGGGTTTCGTCATCACTATTGCACACTTGTAACTGCTCTAAAGATGAATGTTAAAGGTTCATGCTTAAAAAAACTACAAAATACACAGTTTGGGAATCATCAAATTAAATGAAAACAGGTGATCAATATAATTTCTGAACAGAGCAAACCACAAACATTTATCTGTATGTTTTTATAATAAGTCACTATTTGATAAGTGTTTTCTACTAACCTTATTGTGTGGGTTGAGGATGACGCATATTGTGAAGTGAAACTGGCAGAATTTCTTTTTTCTAAAGATGGTCTATCCTGATAGCTGGGTACACTACAAACTCAAGAACAGAGAACATTGTAGTCCTTTAAGAATTCTGTACAGAATTCTGTACACTATTAATTAAGATTAGTGGGTGGATTTGACAGAAATAAAAATTTGGTTGGCATAGATGCTGGCACTTACCTGCTTTGTCCAACTCAACACATCCTAGAATATAAAGGAAGTCCTGCCTCGCTCAAAGTTTTGACTCATCTCTTCACACTTGAAACACACACACCCAGCTTCTCGGTGGCAGGGTGTGACAATTGATGTACGACGTTAATCAGTTTTCAGCAGAAAGAAACAAGTGGCAGAAAAAAAGGAACATAAGTCATATATCATGCAGCAATTTCTAATGAACACGTTCTTACATTTAGTTTTTTCATACAAACTGAACTATGGATTAATATTAAGATTACATTTAGGTGTGTTTACTCGTATGTTTAACTGGGTTAGGGTTAGAAGTGGTAAAACCACCATGCCACTCTGTTTCACTCTCATGTATTTATCTGTTTAACGGCTCGTGTCGCTTTCAGAATTAGCTCAGCCACTGGCAATCAAATATATTTACCTTGTTGATTTCAGATTCGTAAACCACAAGCTGGTCTTCCCCTTCCTGTTCTTGCAGCTCTGCAGAGGAAAGGGGCACAGGGTTACACAGCTCCTGTAGGCACAGACCACATCATAACCGTTTCAGTGAGCCAAGCCCTCAACCTCTCAGTTCACATTTGTTTTTCAACGTATAACCTGTTGCAAAACCTGCTCCTTCTCTATATGAACAAGGTCCCTGAGATAACTTTGTTATATGGCGCTATATAAAAAAAAACTGAATTATTCAAGTAATTATTCCTGGTAAAAAAGTAACTCATAATAAATATACAAAAGTAATCAAAGTAATAGTATAGTGATTACCATAGAAACCCACATTACACCAGGACCATACATAACTGAAGGTGGAAATACTGATTATGTGCTTATACATGACAAAGTGCTCAGTAACCAGAATTATCAGCAGCTACTGTGAGGACTGTACTGTAAGTAAGTAAAACTTTATTTATATAGCACCTTTTTTAACTTCAGTTACAAAGTGAACACATAATAATAAACCTCAACACAAATGTAAGATGCAGAAGAAAACTAAAAGTTAATATAAAAAAGAAAACCCACCGCATCCTTAAAAACACCCCAGAGAATTAAAAGAATGCTAATCTAAACAAGTGTGTTTTTAGTAGTTTTTCTTTTAAAAGTCAACAGACTGAGCTGATCTAATAGAAGGGGGGAGATTGTTCCAGAGTCTTGGTGCTATGGCGGCATAAGAACAAGCGCCTTTGGTTTTAAGTTTTACATATGGTACAACCAACCATTTTTGATTTGATGACCTCAGTGACCGCTCAGAACAACAAGGGTTACGTAGCTCAGCAATGTATGCTGGCGCTAACCCATTTAGTGCTTTAAAAGTAATTAAAAGAATCTTAAAATCGATCCTGAACGTCACTGGGAGCCAGTGCAGCGCGGCTAAAAAAGGAGTGATATGCTGTGTTCGGGGGGGGGGGTTCTTGTCAGAGGTCTTGCTGATGCATTCTGTACCAGCTGCAGCCGAGCCAGGGCCGCTTGGCTAAGACAGGCGAAGGGGGCATCACAAAAATCAAGCCGGGAAAAAATAAATGCGTGAATTAGTCTTTCTACGTCAACAGTCGATAGTAGTGGTTTGAGTTTGGAAATGTTTCTGAGCTGGAAAAAAAAAACAGGATTTGACCAACATTTTAACATGATGATCAAAAGTAAATCTTGGGTCAAATATTATGCCAAGATTCCTAGATTTGGGTTTGACGTAAGGGGCAAGTGGGCCAATACACTGAAAAATACTGTGTCCGTGTTTTAGACAGTAACTTGGATCTTTCAGACAAAAAGGTCTTGTCTTGCTTACAGACTCACTATGTGCTACCTGTAGTAAAGGAAGGAAATCAAATAGGTTTTTCAGAAAACCTTTTCTGGGGCACAACAACTTCCCAGTACAAACACTTGAATAGCCCTTATTTAAAGCATCGTGAGCTAAAAGTTTGTAAAATTTAGTCGAATCCAGAGTTATAGAATCACTGTTCATGTGAGTGAGTGAGCACGAGCACGAGCACGAGCCCAGAGGTTGCGGGGGGGGGGGGGCGGGGAAACGCAAGACAGGAAGTGCGCCAATTTAGTGGTCAAACCGTGTAATTGCAACGTCCGGGTGCGTCACGCCATGCACACCGGACCCAAGACGTCTGTAAATCAGCTGACTTTTACTTTGTTGTGTTTTTTTGAGGGGGTACAACAACTAGCCATTATAAACACTTAAATAGCGCTTATTTAAACCATCATGTCCATAAAATCTCTGTTTCTGTTGGAGCTCCGTTAATCAGCACGAGCTGATAACGAACCAGTTACACTCACGTGTGCAATGCGCCCGTCTGCTGCATAGAATTTGTGGCAAATTAAAAAAAATGATCTCGTGAGTACAGTCGTCTTGAGGCTTGTCACGCAGACAAGGCTGTTCCCCAAACAACGTGGGTCCAAAACTGGAAACACTGCGACCAGCTGACAGTCTGTCACTGACCTGACCAGCTGACTTCGCTCTGAGCTACATTTTTGATTCATTTGCACACTTGGAAAGCAGTATTTCCCATCTGTAACTGCAGACATTTCAAGAGGCTCTGAGGTCAGTGGCTGGATATTGTCCATATTGTACTGCCTGGTAAAAAAAAACACTTTTTAAAATGTTGAATGTTATTAAGGCACTTAATAACGTCAACCAGTGTTACCAATGAGTGCTTAGATCAATTCAATTCAATTCAATTTTATTTATATAGCGCTATGTCATAACAGAGTTATCTCATAGCACTTGTTAATGTAGAGCAGGTCTAGACCGACTCTACAGATCAGAGTTGACTAAAGTGAAATTCACAGAAATACAGCAAAATGAACTCTTAGAGGTAAAAAATATATTTAATAATAACAACCACAATACTAAAATACTGTATGTTTTCATGTGTTGCAGGTGATTGACGCTTCAGTCAAATTACTTGTGCTGCATTCAGCACACACAAGATACATAACAGCCTTATCTCCATTGATGCTGCTGCCATCTTTTGGTAGGACAAATTCGCCAGGTAACATCAACCAAGTGTTTGTTGAGTAGTTCAGATTGTACTGCCGGTCAGTCTGCCACTTTAGTCCAGACTGAAACATCAAAAATGCTCAGGAGGAGTGGGCCAAAATACCTGTCGACAGGTGCAGAAGTCTCATTGAGAGTTACAGACAATGAGACTGAAAAGATTGTGCAACAAAATGTTAAGTTATGGGTACCATCACTTTTGTCCAGGCCAGTTTCATTTTGGGTTTTTCTTTTTTTAACGGAACGTTACCAACAATTTTGTCCACGTGTGTAAATAAATCCTGAAAAATGTTTTTCTATTAAGTAAATAAAATAAGCCTAAATAAATATATTTACTAAAACCATAAAGGAATAAACACATTCTGAAATGAAGGACTTAAAGTAGGTAAGTAATCAGCAAACAGACCTGAATAAATAGATATATTTAATGCATTGCTATATTTCAAGAAATGTACGTTTACATATTTTTGTTGGGTCAAGATAGTGCTGGGAGAGTATCAATAAAGTACATCTATCTATCATCTATTCATTTTAATCTGGATTACATGTACAGTAAAATAGCAATTTATGGTGGTCCTTATCAATGCTAAAATATTTTTATTTTAGTAATACTTGTTCGTGAATAAAACATGAATCAAATTACTTGTGATACATTTTGAGAACTGGATATGCAGTACTCATCTCTCTCTCTTGACAGTGCTGCCATCTTCTGGTTTGAAGCGGAAGGAGGAGGACGAGTGGAAGAATCTGTCACCTCTGCATTTTTCTATTGAGGCATTCAGCCTCCAACTCTATGTTCAGAGCTCTCAGTGGTTTGGTTTCAGCCTTAACTGCTGTTCTGCTCTGCTCTTGTTCAACCGAAGGAAATATATCATGACTAACTGACATTATGAGAAACAATAAAAAATATTTAGTGACATATGTTAGGTGAACTAATCTAGCTGCTTGTAGTTGAGACAGATGTTTAAAATGTCCTCCTTCACCCTGATCCTTTCCTGTTCCTCTCTTTATCTTTTTTCTACTTCCTCTTTCTCTTGCATCTCCGTCTAAAATTTCAGGCTTCTGTTTACCACAACAATTACCCGTCTTGGCGTCTACTCCAACAGACAGTGAGGTGACGTTAACACCGTTAGGTTTCCCCTCATCTGCTGTTTCAACAAACCAAGCAGTCACACAGTCACACGTCACTCATTCACCGCGGTTTATTACTTATTCTTTTCTTTTTCAATTTTACCATTTTACCTGGACTAATCTCACTGAGTCCTATTTATCCCGATACAATCGCATGGTGTCTGTTTTGCTTTCACTCACTACTCTTTTCTTTAGCCATTTCCTCCCTCACCCTGATCCTTTCCTCTTCCTCTCTTTGTCTCTTTCTCTACTTCCTCAAGTCTCCTTTCTTGTTCCTCCAGTCTCCTCTCATCCTGAGCTCTCTCTTCCACCTCCCTCCTAATATTTTCCTCTAATATTTAACCTTCACTTCTTCCTCGCGTCGCTTAAAATTAAATTATAAAATTTAAAATAATGTTTAAAAGCAACTAAAAAGGTTATTGCAGATAGCTAATTAAAGGCTAAAGTGAAAAAATTAGTTTTAGTTTTTAGTTTACTCTTAAAGCGAGCCGGCTTCCCTGATATCTGTTGGCAGTTTGTTCCAAAGCTTTGGGGCATAATTGATAAAGGCTGCATCCCCGATTTTTTTTTTTTTACTGCTGTTTCTGGGAACATTCAATAATCCAGCAGCAGATGATCGGAGTGTTCTTGAAGGCAAATAATTATCAAGGGAGTTGGAAATGTAGCTTGGTCCCAGCCCATTTATGGCTTT
>JAVQJF010035538.1:0-11561 GCA_036023855.1 Gadopsis marmoratus | reverse complement strand
TATATAATGACAACATATAAATGATCCCTTTGTTTTTCCTTATTCTTGTGCCTTTTGCGTTGCTATTCCCATATTGCTTTTGCTTTTCCCTTATAGAGCCAAACTGTCAGTCGAATGGCTTTGGGCGGGCCTTCATGCTCAGGCTGAGTAATCAATCCATGCACACATGAATCCTCCTTTGGCAGGAGATTTTTAGCAGGACAACAGGAAATAGCCCAGGAAATAGCACGACATGACATTATTTATATAGTACAGTGTGGCCAGGCCATCGGGACCTGGACGACGTCCACTCTGGACATTCAGGTGGACGTAATGGAGTCCGGCACTCTTATGGCCAAAATAGCTGACCTGTTTGGAGTGTCACTAAGACCCATCAGAAGGGGAGTGTCATCCCATGGATTGAGGTGAATATTTTATAGTTGTTAATATTGTCAGTATTACAGAATTAGAATAATTTGACAGGTTACGTCATGAGAAATTAAGAAGTAACTCCGACTTTCATTTTATTTTTTTGTTCTGCTCTTCTGGAAGGTCGCCAGATTTCTACACTCCAGTGACTGATGGCGAAGTGGATGGAATTGCAGCAGAATCCCAGAGCAGGGATTAGGATGATCCTCGTTTTGCAGGTTAGCATTCAGCCCTTGCGTCCTGTCTACTTCCTGTTGTCCCGCGAAAGTAGGATTCATGTGTGCATGAATTGATTACTCAGCCTGAGCACGAAGGCCCGCCCAAAGCTACTTGATTGACAGCGTGGCCCTGAAAGGGAAAAGCAAAATAGAAAAGAATAAGGATAAAATAAAGGGAAAATTTATATTTGATTCGTCTTTATATATTTATACTTTTGTTTATTTCTCTTTATATTTCCACATGTGTTGTCTCATTCCTTTACATATCCATTCTTTTGTGTGACACTCCCTAACCCACTCCACCCGCTGCTGCTGGGACGCCTTCAAAGCTGCTCGAAAATCGCAAACTCCGGTCAATATTTACAGAAGTAGGTTAGTGATTAACTGTCCTCAGCTGCTGCACGGAGTCGCAGCACGCAGCTGGGCCAGTCTGTCCGCCTCACGATGCTGTGCGTCCGGGCTTGGCGAGGCCTGCGTCCCCTGTCCGCGTGGAAACACACTGCAGCCGCCGGGCTGGACCTCAGCGGGGTTTATCCGCCCATTGCGACTCCGTTTTCCGCCGGCGAGGACGTGGACTACCAGAGGCTGGCGGAGAACCTGCAGAGATATGCCAAGATGCCGTTCAGAGGTCAGGCCCGAGGCACCGAGCGCAAATGAACGAACACAAGTCGGGACGCTGCGAGGCCAGAGGAGGCTAGACAGGTTCCCGGGATAGAGCCCGAGGTGCAGGGGCCATTGAGAAGGGCCACAGTAAGATATCCCTGAGGTGGTAGCGGTTTACACAGTCTGTGAGACTTGGATGAGGTTCTTTTAAAAGCAAATCTTATTAAACTCGGTTTATTCTGTTTAAAGTGTTTGGAAGGGCAGGTTCACTAAAGGACAACCTCGTTTCACTGCTGCTGGGCCTCACTGGTTGTCGGTCAGTGTTTGCTCAGGGGCCCGACAGAGAGGACAGAGTTCAGCATGGAGGGGAAAAAAACGCAAAATCACCCTGGAGGCCTGCAGGTGTTTGTCGCCCTCTCGTGGATTTATGTTGCCACTGCACACATGTTTTTACAGCGTGTAGCCCACTGCTATTAACATTAGTAGCACTTTTAAGTTATTGCTTCACTCTAAAAAATATCAGTTCTAATGCTAATAACCTGTATATCTGCTGCGGTTACTACTAATACTTATCTTACACTAATAACCATGATTACTAATCTGCACATGGGCACGTTATATACCATTATATAGACACATTCTCTAGAACTTTTGCCGTTAAGTTTGCGTGTCCTTGTACATAAATGGGCAGCAGATGTTATTTAGTATTTCTTACTACTGATATTTAGTTGTTTCTTGTGTTGGTTGTCCTGCTGAGATGACGTGTGAGTACTTTTACTGCAGCTGCTGCCATAGACACATTTTCTATCGCTGTTATTGCCTACTACTCTCATTACCACTCGGTACGACGATCGTTATGTATTTAAGACACCAGGACAAAGAGAAGAGTTTTGTGTTGCAGGTCTGGTGGTTCAGGGCTCCAACGGTGAGTATCCCTACCTGACAGAGGAGGAGCGGGTGGAGGTGGTGAGGACGGTCAGACGGTCGCTGCCGGCGGACAAACTGCTGATGGCCGGATCAGGCTGCGAATGTAGGTCTCAGTGTGTGTGTGTGTGTGTGCAAAATGAAAACCCTTATTGCGATTATTTTGACAGATATTGCCATATGAATCACGATTTTAGAGGGAATGGTAGTTTTGAAAAAGTGTGTGTGTGTGTGCGGAGCTCAAACTGACTCTACACGTGTTTCCAATATAGATTTTAGGGACCTTGATTTTTAAGCTCATTATGAGCTGCTGGTGTCGTTCATCTTTATGGGCCAATGATTATTTCACTTATATTTATTTAATAAATATTCCCAGGACATGCACACATTTCTTACGTAAATTGTCTTGGCCCTGCTTGACCGTTTATACCACGAAGTGCTGCTGATGGAGGGACTTATGTTAAATCCAAGGCACAAAAAATTAGTTTATGGCCACCAAAGACCCCCCGGGGAAGGGCCCATGTGTACGTTCCGTCCACACATATGCACTATAATGCGATTAATACATGTAAATGTTAACGTGTAGTACCTTTTTAAAGTTGAAGTAGGATAAATGGAGGCTTTGTACATGAAGGCACACGTGCATTATGTGTACATTCAGAAGGTGTATAAAAAAAATACATTCTGTAGAAATGCATTGAACTGAGGGAACAAACAGCCACAAGTGCAAAATGAAAAAACCATAAAGCTTTTTCCAGTCATGAGTTACTACACTCCTTTAACTCTCTGCCCCCCCCCCCCGTCTGTTCAGCCACCAGAGCCACAGTCCTGCTCACAGAGAAGATGGCGGCAGCCGGAGCTGACGCCGTCCTCGTGGTAACGCCATGCTTCTACAAGGGCAAGATGGACGGCCGCGCTCTGCTCCAGCACTTCACAAAGGTCAGACGACAGTCACACACACACACACACTGAGCTCCGACTCTCAACCATGAATTACAGTAACATATTGTGGTCGCAAATTAAGGTTTTTGACTCAGATTTTGGTCATGGTTGACTTCTTCAATGCCACTAATCCACAAAATCAGTTTTGGTGAGTGGATGATATTTGTTAAAGGTTTAGTCGCTTTTCAAATATGCATGTGTGGCTGAATTGTGGGGGGAAATCTAGAACAGTGGTTCCCAAAGTGGGTGCAGTGGCACCCTGGGGAGCCTTGGGGACGGGGTCAAGGGTGCCGCAGGAGTTATTTCCATTTTTTAAAAATATTTCATTACATAATAAACATTTAAATTCACAAAATGTTCAAGTTATGAACTCAAAACAGCAAAATAAACCTTTAAATCACTATTAAATAAATAATCCCGTCACTTTAAAGGGGTGATGTGGTTTTAAAAACAGTTTGGAAACCATTGATTTAGAATATTATATTTGTGTTTGAGTGGAGCCATAACATGCTTTGGGGTTTGAATATTTCTGTATAAAATGAATATGAATTTTAATGTTTTATTGTAAGAATTATATACTGAAACTGCAGAAAAAGATCTGTGAAGTTTAAGGGGAAAACGAGGATTCGTGTGACGACACTTGTCACTCATCGCAAAACCTTAGTCGTTGGATTGCTTGTTAATGAGGGAGAGCGGACGGAAGTCTGGGCTTCAAACCTGGAGCTTTCACAGCTGCCGTGTCCCCTGCAGGTGGCCGACAGCAGCCCGGTGCCGGTGGTGCTGTACAGCGTGCCGGCCAACACGGGGCTGGAGCTGCCGCTGGACGCTGTGATGCAGCTGGCTCGGCACCCAAACATCCTCGGCCTTAAAGACAGCGGAGGAGACGTAAGAAACGCTCGAAACAACATGGGGTTTTTTTTTTTTTTTTCTGTGTTCTATCTATATCTGAAGAAGTCCTGATCAGCCGAGAAACATCATCTCTGTGTGTGTCCAGCAGCCTCACTGACGCTTAGTTGTAGAATTAGTTTCCATGTAATGCATCAGGGTTTGAATCTCCTTTACATCAAGCGAAGCCAGGCGACATCTCTGAGAAACACTGAGAATTTATTTTCCAACCCAGTCAGCAAACAGAGAATTTAGAGACTTTTAGAAACTCCTGAGCCTAGATAACAAACCAGATGTTGGCATAGTCGATCTTTTTTAGACAATGATTTTAGTGACTTGTTTAGGAGAAAGTTTATGTTTTCACATCCCAACTTTTTTCCGTTGCCCAACAAAACCCCAGTTATTGCATATTTAGAGATATTTTTCTGGTGTGCATGTTGACCTTTAGTCTGTTAGCATGCAACATCATTGTTAAATATTTAGCATGTTACCATGCTAATATAACATTTAGCACGTTAGCCACAGGATCATCAAAGTCTTTGGGATTCATCCACAGGACCACAAATGTCGGCACCAAATGTCTTGGGAATTAATTCGATAGTTGCAGAGATATTTTAAAACCAACATTAGCTTCCCTGAAAAATGACAGCCCGCACTAACATTGATCTTTGAGATTCAGTGGATTAACACCACACACAGTAGCAGCGCACAGGCCAGTTTCAGACCTCTGATTCACCCCCCCACCCACATCTCCGACGTCAACGAATCGGTGAAGTGAAACAAAATGAAATCCAGTCCGATCCTCAGGCCACAGCAGCGTATTGTTTCAGCAATGCGCTAACCTGCATCTTGTCACCTACTGCATTTGCATCTGCTGGATTTTGAGTGTTTCCTTTTTGAATTTGATCCCATAGACAAAATGATTGACACGTGTGTTCGTTGCGTGTGTCCGTGTTTTGCTTTTACCGCCTTTCTAAGCTGGTAAATAAAATGACGTGAAAAAGTAAATCTAACATTTTAAAATGGAAAGAAATGACAAACAAAAAAAAGCAGTGCTAATTTGGCAGCAATAAAATATCACTGTTGGTACACCGTAATGCTGCACAATCATTCCAGTTTCCAGCAAACCAGGCTAGGCAGGTTCACGTATACAGCACAATTCAAACACATCGGCAGTTCAACGTGTTAACAAACGAGCAGCTAGACGAACGAAGACAGAGTTCGTGCAGTCTGTTAGCAAAAAGCTGAAAACAATTGGGTTTTAAGTCTAGACTTAAACTACCTGCTGTGGAGAAGAGCGACGATGACGGATGACTTCTGAACAACCTAAAATTAAAGTGCGTGTGTGTCTCCTGTTGCCCCGCGGGGCTGGTCGCAGGGTGAGTCTTGCAGTTTGCTCGTAAAAAAAAAAACCCAACCTTTTTCCGTCTGCGTGGGAAGTGTTTTGCAAGAAGTTGCAAATGGATTTGTGATTTGGGAAATAACATGTTTGTCCACTTGCTGGGAGACGGGAGCGTGGGTGTAGTTCAAGCGCAGAGCGTCGCCGCTCAGTTGTAGGCGTGAAGAGGCCAAGCACAGAAAACAATGGGTGATGGGTCAATTTGAGGGAGGCAGGCGAGCTGCAGAAAGATTATTCACAACAGCTCCCCACATCAGCCGGCTGCTGCTGTCAGGCCACATTTCTTCAGTTCGAGAACCACAGGAGAAATTTGGTTTCTCCCCGGGGACCCAAACTTGCAACAACACACCTCGAATTGCCATAACAGCTGCATGTGTAAACTGTTATTAAAGAGCACAACCAACCACGGATGCCTAGAATGTGAGAGGACCAGCACATGTCTGCATAATCTACCTAAGTTAAATACGTGCAAATAGCACCGAGACACTGCTGGTTTGGCAGCGCAGTGATCTGTAGGGAGTGTCGGCGGTCAGATGTGGAACTTGCGAATAAATGAATAGGACCCACTGAGACTGACGACGGGATCCCGGGAGGCAACGCTGGCAGGTCAGTGGGCTCCAATGCTGCTCGAGACATTCGTCACCCACCAGTCTTTCCCAATAGCCTCCAATATGATCTCCCTAAGAGACAAAACGTGGAGAAGAAAATGTTTCAAAGAGGCGCGCCGCTCACCTCGGCTTTTAAACTTCTTGTCATGTAGCTAAGATATTTGCTGCTTTTCACAGCTCCCCCCCCCCCCCCCAGAGGTCATTAAAATCTCATCTCCTCTAATCTGATTCCTCCCGACTGTGTGAATCCAGTGGCGAGGCGTCGTCGCCTCTGCACACCGACTGGACTCGAGCTGTCTGTTCAGTCCAAACAATTATCGTCTCTTAAGTGAAATAATTACAACGCCTACTGTTTTTTAGTTTTTTTTATCCCTACAAGAGAGCATTTATAGCCACCCATGAAAACTACTCACGAACTGTTAAATATGACGTGAGAAGAGTCAAACTAATGCTGCTGCTTTTTCCCCACAGAAGCTTGGCGTTCTGCCAGGCTAATAACAACGCAGTCATATTTTACATTTAATAAATAACACTTGACAAATATAAATTCAAGTTTTTATAGACACAAGCTCTGCATTTCACTTCCATCAGAACTGCCGAGAGCCTACACCACGTGCAGTATTACACGACCTCCCCATTACTCGGACATATTTTAGTTTTTTACATGTTGTAATATGTGAGTTTAAGTGGGTGGGAACACACGATCAGACACGTGGCACCGTGTCGAGCGTGTCAAAAATCACATGTGACTAACGCCTTTCAAATCAAGATAACTTTTTGGGAAAGTCTTTTCGGGTCCAGACCGGAAAGGATTGCCATAGAATTTGGCACAAAGTTGTGGACGGACCGATGGGCATTGCCTCCTGCAAGCAGCATGGCTGCAAACTGAATTATTACATAAAACATGTGTTCTAATGCATGAATGCATATCTAATGTTATTACCTCTTAATTACTGCTGAAATCAGTTGTCTTCTTGGTGTTTATATACTAATGTATATGCACACTGCTGCCCTGTGGCATCCAAAGAATATCCGGACGGGGGCCATCAAGACCCCTATCGGCAGCAGGGGGTTAAGTCTCCCTATGCTCTCGAGTTGCGTGCTAATGACGATAACGAGACTTAAAAAATAAACGCTGACGAGTGTTTTTCTGGCGCTGGGGCAGACGGTACCCTTTCTGCGACGTTGCTTTCCCACCGGGGTGCTGCATCGAAATAGCCAGAGTGCTCGAGCTTTCAGGAGACCAGCAGGAGCTCCGGTATCCCGACTGACTGACTGACTGATCAATTACAGTCCGGCGTGTTTGAAATGACGGCTGTGATTGACACCCGGCAGTTAAAAATAGACCCTCCCTGGTGACGCCGATGAACTCCGAGACCGGAAGCTCCGCAGGTTTTCCCTGCGGAGCTTCCGGCTCCATGCGCGGAGCAGCTGCGGCGTCGTCTTACGCTCCGTTGGAACGTTTCAGGTTTATTAGCGTGAATGCTGTTCGGCGGCTTGTTGCAGCAGAATGAATGAAACGGTTGCAGAGTTCGTGCCTTTATGTTCCAACCAAACGGTCACATGAACAGTAATGACTAGACAAACCACTCGCTAGTCCAGCGCATCTATCAACTACTCATGTAACAATGTGCTCGTATAAAACTTATGGTGTGAATGACAACATAACACATTCTTCTTACATTGCGGTTTTTAAAACACATTCATCCTTCATGCTGCTCCCACTTCTCAACACATTCATATTCCTACAAAGCAACAACTACATTTCAAATATTCCACATCATTCATACTTTCAGGATTATTCAACATTTCAAGCCAGATATCCAGTTTAGCGTCAGCCTTTCAGCTTTTCAGCATTCACACGCATTTTCTTCAGGAATTGGAATTTTTCTAGTTTGGATTCTGCGCTTGTCCGGATTGATAAGAAAATTAAAATGGGCAAAACAAAATAGGGAGCTTATCAATTATTCATGAGCCTTTCCCATCCTCCTCCTCTTTTTTTTTTCTCTGTCCCTTGGAAGTTTTTTTCTCTCTGGTCCTCTTCCAACGGCCCCCTCCTCCTAAAACCTCCCAACGTGTGAAGAGTCGATGCTCGTCTCAATTTGAGCGATCTGTTTACCTTGTGAGATGTCGGCCTCGTGCGGCAGCCTCTCCAAAGCAACACCACACATTAGTCCTGGCAGCAGGGGGGAAGGTGACGACAATGAAACGGAGCAGATTTATTTTAACCGTCTCTCTCACTCTGTCCCCCCCCCCCCAGATCACACGCATCGGCCTGATTGTTCACAAAACCAAAACGCAGGATTTCCAGGTGCTGGCAGGCTCGGCAGGGTTCCTCATGGCCGCCTATTGTGTTGGTAAGAAGCCCGAAAACAGGACTAACAATGCAGCTGTTCCTCACAGGGAGCGATCGGTAGCCTCCGTGTCCCCCAGGCTGCCATCTACCCTACTGTTTGTTTTCTTTGTATCGCAGAAGTTGTCTTTTTGTTTGCCTTTCATTTCGGGTCCCCGCTGCACAATTACGAGTACAAAGAAACGCCCACGCGATTCACAAATATCTAGTTTGTTGGTGTTTGGATCCCTGGTCATCCGCATGAAACTGCTGGCTATCAGATGTCAGCACCCCCCTCTTTTTCCTACCCATAAACCCTTGCATTCTTCCTGTGGTTGTTTCAGATTTCGCCCACTCCGAAGGGATTGTGTGTCACCGTTTTCTGAGTGTGCAAGATTTTAGAGACGACATCCTGATATTGAGTTGCACAGGCCACATGTCCCGAACATGTTCTAATTATTTTTTTTTCTTCAGATAGATTTCCGCCCTCCCAAGCGGTTTCGCTCGCGGTTCAATTTCAATTTCGCTGTAAAAATCAATTAGCAAAAGCATGGAAATGAGTTGAGACAGGTAATCTATCACAAAGTGCAATTAGTCAACTTTAATTAATTCACTCAAGTTATGTTATCAATGCGTCTGCAGCTGAAAGTAGGAACTGTTTTAAAAACTCCCCTTGCTGGTGCAGTTGTTGAAGCCAAAACCATACTTCTCCTTGTTCTACCGGAAACACTGGGGGGGGTCACACACCTTAAGCATTCAAACCCACAACCGTACAGCCACCTGAGAATTCCTTTCTATCCCGCTTATATTTTCACATTAAAAGCCGCATTTCCTCCCACGTCCAAAATGTCAGCCGCCTTGTTTTTAGTCGAGCTCTCTCCTCCTGCGGGGACGCGTGTGATCTTTCGTCTCGCAAGGCATCAGCAGCCTTCCACAGCGGCGCTACGAAGCGGCGACCCTTCCGCCTCCTTGGCATGTCGGGCCACGTACACTGTGCTGCACTGTAAGCCTGGATTAGATAACACGTTAGGGGTCAGGCTTCAGTATGATGCCGAGGAGCCTAATGAGTCACGTTCTCCTGCTGTCACACACACACTTTGGTCCTTGACATGTTCTCATCGCCGTAACTGAAAGATGGGAGGAGCTGGCTGTGTGAGTGTGTGTGTGATAATGCATCCACGCAACACCTGAACTGCTTTTAAACAAAGAAGATACAGTCGGATGCTGATTAGCGAGGTGTTGGCGGGTGTGTATTTGATCTTTGGACAGAGCCAGGCTAGCTTCTAGTCTTCATGCTAAGACTGTATTGCCTTCCAGCATGACGCGTATAACGTAACATAACATAACATGAGATTGGTTTCAATTTTCTCATGTAACTCGCGGCAAGACCTTTTTATGTCCATCTTAAGGTTCATCTTAAGGACCTAAAAGTGAAAAATCTGTTTTTAATTAGGTGGGCTATCTGCAAAAGAAAGGTATGTGCTAAAGGGTTAACTGATTATGACAGCATTTTAATTAGTGCGAACGTGTTTATTTCCGCGTGAGATCTATTTCGGCCGTTTCTGGCCTAGAAACCTCGCCGCCTCCCACTTTCCTGGACAGCTTTGGGTCGGATGGCGTCGCCTGTCAGGCAGCAGCGGTTGGGTGAATTTAAATGAGAAGAACAGGCATCATAAGAAGCGCTGCTGCCTGCTGATCTGTCAGGGGAGAAAGAGAAGCGGAGGGCACGCTGGACGTCCATCCGGAAAAAACGATGCCCGTTTGTAAATGACTTATTATTTATGCCCGAGCTGACGGCTGCAGTGTAAAAGCAGGGGAGTGATGGATGGCTTTATTAAAAGAGGGACACATGCTCAGCTTCAGATCAGGCAGAAATGATTCCTCAGTCCATTCCGTTTGAATTCGGTCCAACTCCTGCTGAAAGATTACACGGCTCTGCGTCGGTCGGTTGAGGAAATCCTCCGACCTCTTGGGGCAATCCGAGCGCTGCTTGTGCTGCGACGCATGCCAATGTTGTGGCGCGCGGCGAACGGTTGGTAGCCGGAGCGTTTAATATTCGGACCATACAAGGCGCCGAGTTGAGCAACTGCAGGCGGAGAACTGGGCGAACGTAGGATTTCTCAGGCCACCTCCTTCACCTTGACAGCGACGTGAAACCGTGTAGCAGGCTGGTTGAAGAGTACGACCCCTCAAAAGCCAGCACGGGTTTGCTTTGCAGAAATACGAACTTTGCTATCCAGACGCCCCGTGAGATTACTTCAGTTAATTGTTTAGGACACATGGCTCCTGTTTGTGAGCTTAAATGTTATACCTGCCAAACAACAGCATGTTAGCAGTTAGCAGCGTCACAGAGCCGCTCGTCTGTCTGCCTGTAGTCTTCTTTTCCGTTTCATCGAGACAAATGATATCGCCAGGAAAGGATGTTGCGGTTCAAATGGTCGGTGGAGCGAGCGGGAAAGAAACAATCTGTCGTTTAAGCTCATCCTTTGTGATCCGGGTGTCCAGGTGCGGTTGGCGGAGTGTGTGCGCTGGCTAACGTGTTGGGCCGCGAGCTGTGCGAGTTGGAGCGCCTGTGTGCGTCCGGTCGCTGGGAGGAAGCCAGGGTCCTGCAGCAGCGCCTCATCGAGCCCAACGCCGCCGTGAGTACCATCTGCTGCACGGCGGGCGCGCTAATCCACGTTAGTCACATTCCTCAGAGGCAGCGCTGATCTCGCTGGCTGCATTAAACCTCAGTGGGAGAACATGAGCAGCGACTGATTTGGGCTTGAAAAATGCAGTTTTGTAGAAGATTTTGGCTGCCTCAGAAAAATGTTTGATTATATTTGTAAAGTCCAGTCTGCCCAGAAACAAGGCAACTTCTTTCTTTTTTTTTTTTCATCAGGCACTGTTAATGTGATCCATAAAATGTGACCTAGTAAAACACATTAAATATCCAAATTAAAAGTACTGATGCAAAATCAATACTTTAATTTCGGCCGAGTATTTTATTCAGCCGCTGCGACACAATGGCAAAATAAAACTTCCACAATTTGAAAAATGTCTGTTATATAATATCTTTAAATAGTTGTTGTATATATACACAATATAACTGATAACCCATACAATGTGCAATACCAATACTCATATGTGCAATAATATAAATTCTGTCACACATATTTTTTACCTTCTATTTTTTTTTTTCTTTTGAATGCTCTGCTTATTTACTACTTGTTGCGCTGTTTTTGCACCATCACCTTTGCTGC
>JAVQJF010035536.1:0-51748 GCA_036023855.1 Gadopsis marmoratus | reverse complement strand
CACACACACACACACACACACACACGATCAGCAGGGATAATCCTCCAGAGCTTCCAGGGTGCATGCCATCTGTAGCTTGAACAAATTTTAGATTGTCTTCTGTCATGCCACCAGGGGGCGCTGTGGGTTGTTAATTATTAGCCCCTCACTTAATCCGAAAACTGTGGGGTCAGTGATTCACACAACATTTTATTGAGAACCAACAGATTTATTGTAATGTTTGCCAGGCAGGTTTGGTTACAAAAATAAAGTTGAGCCGATGCTGCCACTGACAGGAGAACCTGAAACACGATGTGATCATTTCTTACCTACATTCAGGATCACTTCCAACTCTAAGCACAAAGTTAAACAGTAAACTCTGTGGAATAACTGCCCGATTCTGAAGTTTAATTAACAGATATACTAATCACTATCCAAGTAAAATACTATTTCTGTTTTTCCACAACGCCAAGATGCCAAACCTTTCCTCTCTTCCTCCCTCCTCACCTCTCTCTCTCTCTCTCTCCTTCCCTCTTCTCCTCTCTGACAGGGCAACAGGGAAGGAGGAGGAAATGGAGGGGAGAGATTAGTGCTGCTGCTGACAGCCTGCTGTGCTGAGTCACCAATTCTTGAGCCTCTATATGTAGGTCCACACCAGACTTCATCTCGTCAACTCAAGCTGTTAATACAAACACACACACACACACATGCTTTCACTAGCCCCTCTCTCCTCCTGGAAACTTTTCCCAGTGGGTGATCACTAGCAGGGAATTTTCATGAGGAAATATCCTTCGTCGGGTGTGGTAGAGCTGAGTCACGGCGTGGACATGAGAGATCAGCCTCACCGCCCTGTGACACACCTGCTTCAGGTGTGATGCTGATGCAGGCACTGAGAGGAGCAGAGAGAATGGGGGGGAAGAAACAAATTGTAGTAAAACAGCAAAAATATGAACACGTGAAATATGAAAGCTATCATGTTAGATTTTCATAAAATGTAAAGATTTAAAAAAAAAGTTCAATCCACATTTTCCAGCTGCAAACCTCTCAGTGTCTGTTTCTGTAATAATAATAACAACCAATCACTTTCAAAATAAAAGCCAGTTTCCATTACACCAGCATCCTACGTTTGACCAGCTGCTTCTTATAGCAGAGAAGGTTTCTACCTCAGTTTTTCTTCTTTGCAAGTTGTTCCTGTTGTTGTTTCTCAGCTTTCCGTTTCTTGTACTGGGCTATCTCGGCCATCTGCAGCCCGTGGGCCATTTGCCTGTTGGGACGAAGTTCAATTCAATTCAATTCAATTTTATTTATATAGCGCTATATCATAACAGAGTTATCTCATAGCACTTGTTAATATAGAGCAAGTCTAAACCAACTCTATATGTATAGACCCAACAATTTCACCATGAGCAAGCGCTAGGCGACAGTGGCAAGGAAAACCTGCCTTTTAACAGGCAGAAACCTCAGGCAGAACCAGGCTCTTGGTGGGCGGTCATCTGCCTCGAAGTGAACAGGGTGAACACACACACACGTGCGCTGGAGTCCTGAATCAGCTCTGCTACTTGGGTGGACACTACAATTTTTGAGAGTCTGTGCAACAACGCTAGCTACTCTAGAACAAGATTGCTCTTCGATTCTGTTCCTGCCACAGAAACCTGGTATTTTACTTTAGATGCCCTAGTTTGGTGTCTGTTTTTGCAGGAATAAAAAAAAAACACCATCAGACAATATGATAGACCCAGAAAGACCCACTATTGCCTACCAATGTCTGAATGCATTAAATGTCTACAATGGCTAAATGTGAGTACCAGTGTGAATGTTTTCAAAATTGAACAAGCAGATGAGATTGATTGTTGTCTGAGAATTGGGTAGACAAAGGTGACCAGTGCAGGACTCAGATCTTTACAAAGTGTTGGGTCAATCAATGTCGAGGCATAAAGGGAACCCGGAATTTAAAAAAAACAAAAAATAAAGGAGGATGAGAAAGGAATGGAAGGTTAATCCTACCCTGACTTGACTTCTGGAGGAACAGGCAGAGGTTTGGTAAAGCCATCCCTCCCTACAAGCCAATAGGTCTCCTCTACTCCTTTCCCCTGAGAAAGAGACGGGAGAGAATGGCAGGGACACATAAACAGATGCAGGGACAGACTGTGCTTCATCCACATGCTGAAATCGGCATCGTCTGATAAAGGCTTGTACCTTGACTTCTGTCTTGCCTCTCAACTGCAGCTTGTAGCCGAGATTTAGGTCCCACAGGATCTTCACTGTATCCTGGTGGACGTGGATCCTGTAGGCTGCGGCAAACCAAAAGATATAATAATTTGGACATTGGACATTATAATTTCCAAGTGGTTGGGAATAAACAAGACAGAAAGACAAGTACAGCAGTGGAGAAACCAAGGAAATTAGATCATGACGTGATGAAAGAAAAAGTGATTTCTTGGGTTTCAGAGCAGGGTTGTGTGATATGATGATAAAATATCAATTAATATTAACAATAAGATTACAGATAGCAATTGTTTCATATTGATAACTGCTGATTATTTTCTTCATTAATCAAGGAATGGTTTTGGCTGTGAAAAACTAAAATATTCAGTTTACTACCATCTATGACAAAAAAATGTAAGAAGCGGGAACCAGCAAATGTTTAGTATTTTTTCTTTTAAAATGACCAAGACAATGACCGAGTCTAATCGATGGAATTCCCATACATGCATTTTTTTGCATCAATGTGACGAATAACCCATCTTTGTCAAGATTATAATTCATTGGATCAGCCAAAAACAAACACCCCCTGTCTGGTTATTTTATCTATAAACTAATAATCTACATGTGACTCACGCAGCCCGCTGGACTCCATGCGAGAGGCCGTGTTCACTGTGTCTCCAAACAGACAGTAGCGAGGCATGGTGAGACCTACCACACCTGCTACACACGGACCTGCAACAGTCAAGCACACGCTCATGGATCTACTACGTCATCGAGTGGATAAGTTGTAGCCAGGGTCTGGGTTTTAGCTTAGTTTTAGGACTAATGTATGTGAAGGGCAGTAGAGAGGTGACACTAGAGGCGCGACAGAAAACGAAGGGAAGAGGCCCATGTAATACATTGTATAATGTGGCCATGCAGTGACATTCTTCACCTCCGTTTTATTGCTTACACACAACACAATTGAAACACAACAGCACAATGCTATAACAGCGGGCCCCAACCTTTTTAGTCTGACGTACTTCCACATCTCACTGACCCTAACCAAACGTGTTCTTTTGGTTTCACACAGACATTAGTTTTAATTGTCAGCGTTTAGACTCGGTCAGCTAGTTTCAGGCGGCACGTTTTGTGTCTTGTCTTTGCGCCCCTTCCTCTCTCACCCGTGTGTAGTCCTATACGTATCCTGACAGGAACGTCAGGCATGTGTCTCATTTTAAAGGTCCCCACGGCGCTCAGGATGTCAAGCGCCATGTTTGCTATCTCCGCAGCGTGGCGGTCGTCGTTAGGGACGGGAACGCCTGACGCCACCATGTACGCGTCGCCGATAGTCTCCACCTGGAGTAGAACACAACAGAATAAGACAACAAGGGGATGTAATGAGATTTAACGCCTGCAGAAATGAATAAAAGATAAGAGATTAAAACGCGGCACCTTGTAGACATCGTGGTTCCCAATGATGGCGTCAAAGACTGTGTAAAGGTCGTTGAGCAGGTCGACCACCTCAATGGGTTCGCTGTTGGCTGAGATGGTGGTGAAGCCAACGATGTCGCTGAAATAAAGCGACACGTTGTCAAAATACTCTGGTTTGACTGTGCCGCCCACCTTCAAAGCCTCGGCCACCGACCTGAGGAGAGAAGGATAACATATATAAAGTCAAGAGGCGATCACAGACACAGATGGAGATGACTCACAATGTTATGTGTCTTCTGGGGTGAGGCAGCGTCGAGGATGAACTCCCAGAAAAGCTTTTATTTATATCCACTGTGACATTGTAGTTCTTGTTTCTTTCGTTTATTCATTTATTTTTCATTTTAGCTTCTTTTATCTTCTATTTTACTTTTGTTCCATTGATAGTTTGCATTTTTATGTCTCTTATAAACCATGCAAAGAAATAAACTTAACTCAAGACATAAAACCAAAAAAACCTACCTCGACAACTCATTATATGTAGTGTTTGGACACATAGAACATAGATTTTTACTACAATATGTTGACAGATATGAAACCCCAAAGTGTTTTGTAGTATTTGTAAAGAATTTAGGTTTATTGTTTATTGTGAAATAAATAATAATATGAATATATTCAATGTTGAATATTTCACAAATTAATTGTTCCATTCAAATAATTTACACATTTCACACATGTGATTATTTATTTCATATTTCATGATTTAATATTGAACATTTTGGGTCTCCGTAGACAAGACACTATTTCTGCAGTATGAGTGTATTTTGTATTTATGTTCTGTGATTACATTACATATATACACACACAAAACAAGCAAATAAAGTCTAAAGCAGACTTTTCTTCTTTCAGACAGATTCATTATGTGTGTTTATGGTTGTTCATGCTTCGCATATCCAGTCAATATCATAATTTGGCACCCAACATACAGACAACCATCTCAGCATGTTTAAATCTGCGCGTGCATTCATGAGCAGGTGCGTCTACGTCAACTCACGGAGGCAGCATCTGTGTCAGCAGCTTCTCCGTCTTCTGCTTCTCAATCTCCAGCTCCTCCGTTCGCTCCCTGATCAGCTCCTCCAGGTTAGACGAGTACTGCTCCAGCATCCGGAGCATGGAGTCGATGATGTTGGTCTTCTTCCCCTTGTTGATGTTCTTGAACTGAGCGGAGGGAAAGTACAGGAATACAATACAGAGGACAAGACATAAGAAAAAATTCAACAGATTAAGTACATAAGCATTACACAGTATCTTTATCACCCTAAAAACTTCAGCATGAATTAATTCCCAAACAATACTGACTCCCAGACCAATTATTACCAAAGTGAAATAGTGGATTTTCAAACCATTATACTACAACCATCCAGTTTACCTTCGTAATTTTATTAATTTTTGGATTTGATAAACTTACAACAACATTTACATTTAAAACACCAAGGGCACCAAAACCTCTTTTAATGTGAGCAGGAGAGTGACGCACCTTGCCCGATCAACATCAGGTAAACTGTGAAATACACTACAGAAGGGCTTTAAAAGAAGAATTCATTCCCTAAAGTTAACCAGCACCAACAGCTCATATATCAGAATTTCAAGGTAGATATTTTGTTCAAATGAAGGCAAAATGTAATTATGACCTAAAAACTTTATATCTACCTGGTCAAAGATCTCCTCAAAGCACGGTCTCTTGTCTGGCTGTTCATTCCAGCACTGCTTCATCAGCTGGATGCACTCTAACGGAGCGTAGTCCGGACTGACCACCGGGCGAAACAGAGGAAGAGGCTTACGCAGCTTCTCTATTATTTCTAAAATGCAGAGAAACATCGGTTGTTACAATACAATGATAGGCCTATTTGATACAGACACTCGTGATTCCCAGGGGATGAGTCTTAATGACTTTCTATCATCTGCATCTATCACCACAAAAAGGTTAAAAAGTCACCTCTAATATTTTAGTCCCAGAAGACACAAGACTTAAGATTCTGCAGCCATGCTGTGAGACTTGGAGCTAAATTCTAGCACAAGCATGCTAATATGTTGTCTTGCCTGTGGAAGACAGGTCCAGCATGCAGAACGGAGGCCCTCGGACCACCACCTCCTGCATGACGATGGCAAAGCTGTAGACGTCGCCAGGTAGAGTCCCATGAATCCCCGGCTGCCCAGAGATCCTCAGGATCTCCGGAGCCGTCCACAGCAACTCTGCAACATTGGAGTGGAAACTCATGCAAATGTTCTGCACCAGGTCAAACAAAAACATCACCCCGGTTCATGATCTGATCTGTTCTCTCACCATCTGCAGGTGGTTCGATGTAGGGGAACTTCTGGGCCTCTAGAACCTCCTTGTAGCCGTAGTCTGTGATCTTAAGGACAAAACGCCCATCCACCACACAGTTACGAGACTTCAGACGACTGTGGGACACTCTGCGGTGGTGGAGGTACTTCATACCCTGAGACAGAAAACAAAAATGTCAGATTTCAGTTTTCACTCTCTGCTCTCTGCTCCTGTCTTCCCGCCATAGTGACCTTAATCAGATCCAGTAGCAGAGACGACTTGAACATCCAGTCCAGTTTGACGTCATCATTTAGCACCAGGTCCTCCAAACTTCCCCTGGAGCAGAACTCAGTCACAATGGCGAACACGCCACAGTCATGAAAGAAGCCCAGGAAAGGGTTGACATTCTCATGACGCATATCCTTCATCTGCAGCCAAACACAAAGTTTATTACTTAACAGTACTTCATGATGCTGGTTTCTGTTAGTAGGCACTTACCAGTTCAAACACATGGCTGGTTTTGGGATTGATGCTGGTAAACATCCCATCAGGAAGTCTCTTCAGCCACGCCCAGTCACCCTGGAGGAGAGAGACACCAAACACATCAGCTAAGTTTGTTCTTAAAAGGTGACTGAACCTGTTTTTCTTTAGTCTTTACAATGTGGGAAGAGTGCTGTCATTGCACTGTACATATTAAACTCACTGTCTCACCTCGTAAATGACGATGTTGGAGTTTTCGTAGGTGGCTGGGGATTGAGTGGAGACTGGCGATGTGACACTGTGGTCTGATACGCTCCTCATACCGCTCGTCCCGCTGTCACTGTGACTCAGCTTCTACAAGGAGTCAAGTTAAGGATGAGACAAGGATCTTTAGGACGACCTCAGTAACACAAAAACCGCCAATTGTGATGATCAATAAATGTCTCAACCCAAGAAGAAACATGGATAAACGTCCTCTGGCATAGTTTTACTTTTATAATGAATACGAGTAAAGGTCTGACTCCAACAAGATGTCAGAGTCAATCGGACAGGGGGCTGACCTTGTTGCTAAGCAACGGGTTTATGAATGTGACATCATCCAGAGTCAGCAAGATCTTGTTTGGGCCCTTAACCAGTCGAATCTGATTGATGCGTCGCCTAAGCAACATGAGACAAGAGACAGAGAGCAGGAGGGAGTGACAGACTACACCAGTTACTATCTAGCTAGCAGCTGTACAAAAACAGCTGCATTCATGATTGATAGTAAGAAAAAAAACTAAACTACTAGACTTCAAGACCTTCCAGACCAGGCCAACATTTTAAGACTTCCTGCTGACTTTGTACCTGATGCCGTAAATCAGTGCCACTGCAAAAACAGAGGCGACAATCGCTCCGAGGAACATGCTGAGGGCCGAGAACAAATCCACCCCTGCAACAGAAAAAGAACAGTTTCGATGGAAACCATTAAAAGTTATGAATATGTTTGAGTCCCTGATCACTGTTAAAAGTCCCAACAGTAAACCAAAAAATCCAGCACGCATTGAGGTGCAGTATATATCTTTATTTGTGTGTTCCTAACCCCCTGAGCAGATGACTCCTGGAGTAAACCAGCAGGAGGAGTCCGTCCTTTGTCCATAGCCGCAAGGGAAGTGGATGTCTCGACCCAGGAAACTCACTATACCGACTTCCATGTTCACCCTGTCATTAATCAATTTGATCAAGGTATTAATACAACACCTCAGATGGCATCACGTCCTTGATTATGGGTGTAGGCACACCCTGGAATATAATACAACAGTCCTCATATACCTGTATGTTGGCTTCAGCTCCCAGGAGAGTCCGTCTGTGTCTAGTATGAGGTAGTCCAGCAGAGCTGCTCCAGAGCTGTTGGTTTTGATGGGGTGGCTGAAGCCCTGCAATGTATGTAAGATATGTAATTGGAATTGCTCTTTTATTATGGGCTTTTGTCATTTTATCATGCCTGGGAGTTTGAGGTGTTGGTGTACTAAAAGTGTGAGTACAGTCATTTGGTAATGTGTAGTTCTTCAACCTACTCTATTTTGCCTTGCTCGGGAATGACATGCCCATGAATATTTGGTATGAGTTTAACGGCCTTATGACGCATTGTCATAAAACGGGGCTTGAGAGGCTACGTAATGCTACACCAAACTGCTTTAGATCAAATTTGATTTCTTTTGTAATTAAATTGAAATATGAGATGTCCAGAGGGTAAACTCATATTATTTCTGAGATTATGGGTACGTTTTAGTCTCCCTGACTGTTTCTTAGTACCTGGAAGTTCAGGTTGCGGGTGTGTCTTGCCAGGTTTCCCCCAGACATCCACTCCCCAGACTGCCGAACATGATGCACCGCATGAGCCATGAAGAGGATGGAGCTGTAGATGGTGCCAAAGAGAGGAGACACCTGCAGGTCATACAGACAGATTTCAGCTCAAACTGCCTTCCTCCAGGGCATCTCACCAGTGCACAAACCCTTCACTCCAAACTCTAACCTTCCACGCATCACCTGCTGTGGCTTCAGCATCCTCGCCACCTCTCCGCTCTCCATGGCCTCTCTGTAGGCTTCGTAGAATGACACCTTGGGCGAGTCGATGGTGATGGTCAGCATGGCATCATAGGCCCACAGGAGTTTGTGGTTGCTCTTCAGTGGTGGGTAGGTCACGTTGCGGTAGGGCAAGCTATAGAGCAGGGTGTCGTAGGGCACAAAGACCAGGGAGCCGTCGATCATCTGCATGTCGTAGGCCATCTCCAAGAGCAGCTTCTGGGCTTCGCCGCCGATCAGCGCAGAGTGCATGCAGAGGATCACAACTAGGACGAGGCATGATACTGAGCTGTAACACTGAAGAACTGACATGACTATACAATAAAGTTAAGTAAAATAAACATCAAAGACAGAAAAATAGGGTCTGTAGCAAGGTCCTTTTGTGGTTCTGAACACAAAGAATCAACTGGAACTCACCTCGTATTTCTTTCATCTTGCGGACCTTGGAGAGAGTTTGTCTTATGCCTTGAGGTGTGTTCTCCATAAAACTGACTAGTCTGACTGGCCGACCATGGCTCCTCAAGGAATCGGCTACCTGGACAGGACAGAGACAATGCAGACACACACACTGACCAGACGAAAACCATGAACTCAAGGAAATCACGCTGCTGAAAGAGCAAGAATAGAGAGCAAATGTAAAAACTAGTCACATTTTGAGCACAGCAAAGTTTTATTTATTGGATTTATCGAGAGCTCTCGACAGCAAGTTAAAACCATTAGATGTTTTTTTTTTTCCTGAAATGTGAGAAATTCAAACCTTGGTAGCCGTCTCCACCCAGATGTCCTCTGAGGAAGAGATGATGCCAATGTGGGCCCACCTGAAGTAGTTTAAGAAGCTGAGCAGCACCCAGATGGGCCTCGGCATGGAGTGGGCAAAAGTTGGGTGACTCCGAACATCATCCAGCTCATAGCCAACACAACCCCAAGGAAACAAGGCCTGTAGGAGAAGAGGAGAGGAGAAAATGAACATGTCACATTTTGCTAAGCTAAGCTAATCACATCTTGGCTCCAGCTCTGTACATAATGCGCAAACCTTTAGATATTGATACCAAACTTCTCATCTCAGGCTTGCCCAAACAGTCAAATGGCCTGCTTAGTGGAGCTAACTTAGCTAACTCAGCTAACTTATTGGCCTTGGCACATTTCTAATGTGACCACATAATTAATCCATCTAAAATACCCTTCACACAGAAACACCACTTACTTTGTTCCAGCCTTTGTTCAACATTGAAGCAGCGTCACAGTAGCCGGGGTTGGCTGGTCCAATGTACCCCGAGGCCTTGGTGTGAAAACCGATGAAGGCCTCCAGCGCCTTCGATGTCTCACATGGCTCCTGAAAAGTCAGTGAACCAATCAGTCAACCTGTAACTTTTTACATGTGTCCTCAGACAAGTTGATTTGTAAATCTTGCAACACGTACAGAAAAAGGTGAAATGTTCAACCACCATGAGCACTGAATTCCAGAAATGGTTAACTTTAATACTGTCGCCCAGGATTTGGGCTAAATATTTGTCAGAAACTAACTATGAATTCACAACCTAAAACCTACTAGTACTACTACTTTTTGGTGATATATTTATTTATATGTAGGTGTTCTTTTCGCTTTGGAGAGAGCAAGGCTAGCTGTTTCCCCCTGATTCCAGTCTTAGCTAACTCTGAAAAGCTTTGGATTTCTGCACACAGATGTTAAACTGTGACAATTAAATGATTTATGGATTTCAGCGCAAATAATGCTGATAGATTTAATGGTTTAATTCACATTATTTCCAGGCTGATGAAGCTGAGATCAGCATCATACCTGAAGCACAGCATAGTCAAATGTTGCAGCATAGGTCAGGGAGGGGTCCCTGTTGATGCGGTTGACGGCGAGCTGTGCCGCCACGCTGGGAAGGGCCTTGGCAAAGAGAGGGTCACACCCCCACGGTCCCACCACCCCGACCTGAAACCAGGCTGCCAGTGCTGGGCAGGGCAGTAAACACAGGGAGGCAAGGAGAACCATGAGGATCCTCAGGAGGCCATGGAGGGATGGAGGGAGCAGAGGAGAGGGATAAATGCATGGAAGAGGAGGAGAGGAGTGGCGTGGATGTGAGGAAAGATGATGAGGGGACAAAGCAGGGGAAGAAGAGGGAACACAAGAAGGAGAGTAAACGGAGGAAGACGAAGATAGTTGAGATGGAGGGGAATGGTTGACAGGAGAGAAATGAAGATAAGGAGGAGGAAGGGAGGATGGGTCGACATCAGGACCGTTGCCTGATATCTGCTTCCATGTTTGAGGTGACATGATGAAGGCACAGCGCTGTGATCTCAAGGCTCATCACCTCCAGAGTTCCTGGAGCAAGAACGGTCTGAATGTGCTTCTTCCCTGAAGCAACGGAAAGTAAAAGTGAATTGATTTTGTAGACAAACTCTGATCCTACTGATCGTGAATCTCAATCAAAGGCAGAGAACATTGTGAGGGCATCCCTGGAAACATGATCTCTCCACTTTTCTGCACAAATTCAGCAATCATGTACTTCCTCGTGAAAGGACAAACAAGACAAACAACTCTTTAATCATAAGCTGGAAGAATCTATAATGCTTTGACTTTTAATGTCATTTTAATGCAAACCAACGTCACAGTTTTAGTAACTTTAGGTTTACTGCACCTGGCCCAGTCAGCTACAGCAGGATTATCTGGTGTGAACCTCTCATGCCTGTACTGTATCGTAATCCTCATGTCACTGAGAAAAGACAAATGAAAGTGAGCTGTGCCCAAAAATGTGATTTGTTTTGCTTTTAAAATCTAAAATTGACTTGCAGGGTGAGTATGTTTATAAGACCCTTTCTTAGATGCTAAAACTGTGTGAACGTGCAGAATGCGTGTGTTAGTATCTTTCTGACGCAATACATGTTCTGCAATTTTACTTTAAAGTCAGTATCATGTTTTAAATTACTTCTTAAAACCCACCTGCACACACACAGACTGACTATGCCCTTTTTTAATTTCAGGTTGTTCATATTTGCATGTGCTTGTGCTATGTTCTCTTGCTCATACATGTTATTTTATATCCATCATGTTATGATTATTTTCTTTAAAGGATTCCTACCGTGCACGGATGAGACAGACAGGTCTTCCTTCTGCACCAAAGCGCCACAGCGACGGACACGCTCATCACTTCATCTTTTGTTTACATCCAAAAAGCAGAAAAGTTGTCAAAGATACCAGGAGCCAAGTGAGTGTGTCAGTGCATTATGAGGATATATACATGTAACTCAGCTGGTCGTGTATCTCGAGAGGGTTTACAGCTCGTGTTTGTGTCTGCGTGTGTGTGTGTGTGTGTGTGTGTGAGATGACCTAGAACAAGTGTGTGACCTGTCCTGTCAGATTATATCAAATCCAATCAGGACCCATGTACCTGTAAGCTACACTCACTGAGTTAATGCGAAAACAATGATGATTATTATTAGTATTATTTTTAGGTTGGTGTAACAAATCTTTATGAACTCATCAACGCAGGTTTTACCTTCCAGTTTTGTCCAGCCAAACATGCAAATGTTTGTATGTTCATGTTTTTCCAGCTTCATGTGCAGACCAGACGACTGAGAGGAATATTTAATAGCAGTTTTACCTTCCCTGGTTTTGGCAACTGATGCACAGAGTCTTCTTTTTTCTTCAAAATATCTTTTACTACATCTTCACTCATGACTCAGTGTGTTCAATCATCATATCATCAGGCTCTACATATTATTTCTTTATCTTTGAGGTGCTTTGAATAATCTGTGAATAACAAAATAATAAATTCTTGAGTGCCACGATTTGCAAGAAGTTTCTTGCAAACCTTTTGCGAGTCGCCTTGCGTGCCCATGCATGGGTTGCATGTACGGTGTTTGTTTTGATTTGTGTGAAAATTAACACGAGAGGAAAGACACAAGAGCTTGCATATTGCAAATTTGGTAAGACAGTTCTGTATGTTATGTTCTGTCTGTTTTTGGTGTGAAGTATTTAATGCCCAGCGAGTACAGGCCGGTCATTTGGCTAACTGGCACATTGACATGAATGTTTAATAATGTGCCAAGTCCCTGTTATCTAAACCAATACAGTCTTTTAAACATGTTTATCTTTAAATTCATAAAGCTCACCTGTATTCTGTGAAAATAAACACAACTTAAGAGTCAAATGCAACATTTTTCAGCTAATGAAAGTGGTTGACCCCTCTCTGCTCCTCTGTACCTTTTCCTCCACACTCTATTTCCCTCTATAACCCCCAGTAAAGTGCGTCTCTGTAAGCCAGAGGGAAGCACGATACAGAAACACCAACCAGCCTCTTCAGAAACAGAGGTTTCTACTTGGGTCCAAAAGGAGTCCCACTAATTCAGTATAAGGGGTGATTAAAAAGTTACAAGGCATTGCACAATGTGGCAGAAAACACTGCACATTTCTGCAAAGTAAGTAGGGTGAACGTCACTTTTATTGGCCTTTTCATGGGGCTGATGGGTTTAAGTTGATTATCCGATTCAGCATTTTGCTATTTTTTTAATCACTCTCTCCTTTGGGGTTTACTCAGTTGCCAAGATTTACCCCCAAATGTCAAAAACAAAAGTGAGGTTATAACAAGATCAGGAAAAGCATCAAAATGCAGCTAGAGGTTTTGGACAATAAAGTTGTAACTTGTATGCAATTTTATACCACGCTGTAATGCTCTCTCTCTCTCTCTGATCCTGACTCTACCAACATTATGTCAAAACCAAGACAAATCAGTCCAGATGTGGAGTCCTGACCTGCCAGATGAACCCTCTGACTCCATTAACGCTTCAGTACACGGTTAAAGGGGAACTGACTCATCAAAGTCAGCATTAAACAGAAAAGTGATTATAAAATGAATGAATTAATAACATTACTAATACAAATCATGTACAAGATTTCATCCTAAGACCAACCGAAATATAAGGGGCCACCGGACAATTAACACAACAGGAAACCATAAAGAAAAAAACATTTCTTTTTTTTTTACTTTTTGGTTGATTGATGTATAACCCATAGACATATGCCCTCTTTGTGTACATAGCTTTACTTTAAGAGGTCATGAACCAAAAAGGTTGGGAACCATTGCCCCGGATCATCGACATTGTAGGGACATTAAATATCTACCACACGACTGCTTTACTTTCCCAACTATTTCTAACTTTAGGTTTGATTTTGCATCATTAAAGGAGCTTTCAGTCTGTTTTCCGTCTATCACGGCGCTCGTTTTGACTCAGGTCTACAGCAGAGTTCAACCGCGGGTTACTGTTCACATCTAAACGCTCTCCTTATAGCCAGGCGTTGACAGTCTCTTGCCATAAGCAGCTCTTTGAATCGATCACCAGCTCTTTCTTTTGTGAATGGCACTTATCTTTATGAAACGGCCACTTAGCGGTCACTGACGGAGGGCCCCTCGTTCTCAAGACTGACTGGCACCGCGGTGTGCACAGGTGGAGGGGCTGGAGGTGTGTGTGTGTGGGGGGGGGGCATATTGGAAATCCACACCTCTAACACCTGTATTAGTTGGAACAGTGACTTCCAAAATCATTACAGATCCAACCATGCATTTTCTTCAATGTCCCTCTCGACCAGAAGCCTTTTCCAGCTCCTCCTGAGGCGCTCCCAAGCCTAATGACAGATATTACAAATCAAATTCCACAAAATGAGTCCCTCCGTAGTACAATTACACTGTGACAAATGGGGGGAAAGGGAAAAAAAATCCACAGCCTTCTTTCCATGCAAAAAAAAAATCCCCTCCGAAGTTTAGCTGAAGCTAACGTGAGGCTTCAGCAGACTGAGCTAGCCAAACTGAGTTTCCATGGACCTGCAATGATCCTACATTTGGCTACTGTAAATAATATTTGATCACATATATCATTCATATTCCATTCTACCTCTTGTTCTCTTCACACTACACATATTGGCAAGCTATTTCTGTAAGCTTGCTCAGCCCGCACCAGGATGTCACTAGGTGTTAATATTAACAACTACTCATTTTAATTTAGTGATGCATAATCTGCATTTCTTACCTTATACGTAAGCTCGTTTTGAATTTACAAACAGCTGGTACAAGTTCCAGGTCACGATTCACTGCTCAGCTTCGTTGCTTCTTTTAACACACATACTGTGTTTAAAAGCAGTCATTTCCACATTGACTTGTGTTGAAATATTCATTCAGTGCCTTGCTTTTCTTTTGCCAGCTCCACCTCAGTCAGTCTACAGATCTCCCTTATCTGATGTGGTCTGTAATGTGACCGCGCATCAAAGGGGGGAACGATGAAAAGTCAAGAAATGCAGATAAAGCAAAACGAGTGACATGAATGGAAAGTATAAAGAACGACCCAGCCACCCAGAAACAACCACACACACACGGCCAACAGAAACCCATTTAAAAGCTTTAAGAAGACCTCGAGTTGTCAGAGGTCACAACATGACGCTCTTTGCTGTGTCCGTTTTGTTAACTTTGCTCCAACAAAACCAGGCCTCTTTTCTTGTGGGACGTGTGTTTGTAATGGTAATAATTCAATAAGCGTGACTCATCCTCCCGACTCCTTTCTGCCTCTTTATCTTGGAGAGACAGAAACAAAGAAGGCGTGCCGACGTGTTCCTAATTAACGTCCTCTCTGGAAAAAGGCAAATTTATTAGCCATGCGCTCCCAGTCGAGCAGCAACGCACACACTTAAGAGTTAACAGACCTTTTGGATTTCTTTCTCGAACACGTGGTTTGTGTTTTTTTACTCCCATTTTGTCACGGTTGACTTTTGTTGGCTTATGGAGCTGCACCACTCAGATCAGATAGTGTCCAGGAGGCAGCTAGCACAAGTGGCTGGTGAGCACATGCAAAGCCGCTGTGGTTGCTGTTTATTTGTTATGGCAACTAAAGGATCTCTAAAACCTTTCTCTAATCTCACTCCTCCCATAGAGCTGCACTGAGACATATTTGACATGTTCTCTTATTGAAGACACAGAGGCAAAACACTGACTGGCATATAACATAAACTAAACACAGTTATCAGGAAGATCTTTTTCAGCCGACTCTGTTGAAGAGAAATAACGTCTCCTGCTTTGGCAATGTCTGTAGATGGTTCATGCTTGAGGATTTCAAGCGTCGCTCAGTTTTTTGACAATCTCTAAAAAGAGAAAAGCTAGCAAGAAGAGTGCAACTCGGGGTTCAACGTATGTTTATCCTGAAAAGGGCATGTTATCACACTGCCCGGCCAAAAAAAAATAAAAGTCACACACTAATATTTCGTTGGACCACCCTTAGCTTTGATAACAACATGCATTTGCTGTGGCATTGTTTCGCTGAGTTTCTGCAATGTCACAACATTTATTTCTGCCCAGAATTGCATTAATTTTTCACCAAGATATTGATGATGGGAGAGTCGGACCACTGCGCAAAGTCTTCTTCAGCACATTCCAAAGATTCTCAATGGGGTTAAGGTCTGGACTCTGTGGAGGCCAATCCATGTGTGAAAATGGTGTCTCCTGCTCCCTGAACCACTCTTTCACAATTTGAGCCCGATGAATCCTGGCATTGTCATCTTGGAATATGCCCGTCACTCTGGAACAGGGTAAATCTGGACTCATCAGACCACATGACATTCCTCCGTTGCTCCAGAGTCCAATCTTTATGCTCCCTGTCAAATTGAAGCCTTTTTTTTCCCGATTAGCCTCACTGATAAGTGGTTTTCTTACCTATTTGCTTAGTTAAATCCAGGTGGTGACTTTTTTTTTGGTCGGGGCAGTGTATAATTTAATGTTTTTAAATGCCTGTCTTTAATAAACATCATTTAACATCTCCTAGCAACTGCTCTGACATCTATTTTTTTTTTTTCGTCTGAAAAGATGTTGACAGATGGCCCATGGCCCTATTACCCTGATGATTGGCCAGGGTAATTGGTTATCCCCACAAACAGTGAATAATAAAGTGAAAAAAAAGTGGCACAGATCAAATTTGATTATCTGGGTTAAAAGTGTATTCAACATAAATGTTCCATTTTCCTTTTGAATGGTAAATGGCTACATTTATATAAAGCTTTCAAGGTTTTTGCCACTCGGTCACACACCGATGGCAGCGAGCTACCACGCAGGGTGCTGGAGTTCAGTGTCTTGCCCAAGGACACTTAGACATGTGGACAGGAGGTGGTGGGGATGAAGATTTTATCAGATAAAATGTCAGAAAATGGAGGCTAAGTTGACTACTTCAAATAGCTTGTTTTGTCTGACCAAAAGTCAAAAACCTAAAGATGTTTAGATTAATATAAAGAATGAGAACTAGAAAATATACACTGATTAAAAAATTAAAGGAACACTTTAAAGCAGAGTTTAGCATCAAGTCAAGACCTCTACAGGCTAGACAACGGCACCCTGACAGCCATTAGGTATCAGGATGAAATCCTTGGACCCGTTGTCAGACCCTTCCTGGGATCCTCCTGGTGCAGAGTATGCAGGCAGTTCCGGGAGGATGAAGGAATTTAAATCCAATAGAAAACCTCTGGGACGTTATGTTTCGGTCCGCTCAACGCCGCCAGGTTGCACCTCAGACTGTCCAGGAGCTCAGGGAGGAGATACCCCAGGACACCATTCATCATCTCATTAAGAGCATACTTTCCCCCTCAGGCAGAGAACAATCAATTGTTGTGGAAGTGCAGCAGAGGCTGACATACTTGACGTTCAAGCTGCAATGCCCCTCTGTAGCCAGGAGATGGGGACATCGAGAATCTCACACAAAGCCCCAGGGACAAAAATGGGAAATATACATTTAGTGCTGGAAATTGTCTGGTAAATTACACTGTCTGGAGGGGTTTCCTATTAACTCTAAGCCAATGTCATGCCCTTTCTCCTAATATAAGGGCCTCATTTCACTTGTGATGCCTGGATTGAAAGTTTAATAAGAATACAGACAGATTGTTACAATTTAGCCCACTGCTTTGTTCAGTCCCAGAAGTTCAGTATTAATAGTCCCGAATCTGTTGAGAATACAAGGCAGGGCATGACAGGGGCATCCACGCTGCCAAGATCATCACAGTTCCCTGTCCCTGGGCTAATTTCAACATGGGATGGCAATTACCATGTACAGTCAGTGGTAGATTAATTATCTAAAAGGGGAAGGCCTCCGAGTGAACGTAACAGAGCCTGAGCAGGGCAGGGAAACAGCTGTCATCCACACGGGCCTACAGCTGACGAGCTATGCCACATACTGAGGCTGCAGCTGACACGCTGAATGGAAGACATTCTGTGCAGTATGCCAGACACACTCCTTAACACACACACACACACACACACACACACACAGGATTGTTCACTCCCAGTTATAGTCCTTGAAACACAGGACCCTGCCTGCAGTCTTGTCAAACTTCCTGTGGCTGTCGGTTAGAGATGGAGCAGGTGGACACAGCTGTCAAAAATCATGATACTTGATAGGAGAATGATTGTAGTCATACATCATGCATGAATAGATTAAGTTCATGAAACATGAACAAGGGCCACCTCAGGTCATGCGTAGACCATGTCCCACCTTTTATTGTGCATGTATGAGTATCCATAAAATAAATATCATGCTTTCTGTCTTTTTTTGCTATTCTTTATTCTCTCCTTGGAACATTCTTTGAGCATTAAATCAACACAAAAGGAACAACACATTTTTAAATATGTCTACCCTACGGCCTTCAGATTTGACAACCGTGCCAGTAAGTGAGAGGTTGCCATTATACATCTTGACAGGATTGTCACTGCATCTGTTTAAAAACCACAAGACATCTTAATTACAGCCAATTAACACCATGTGATAAAGCTCTACTACGCAAATGAATGGCAAGACAGAAAAGCTTTTTGTGTGCGGTACAGTCAAGCCTAGCTTTGTGTGACCAGGAAGGCGATGGAAAAAGAAAAGAAGGCAGGGAAGGAGGAGAGGGCCCGGGGGTTTCAGGCCACCATCCACCTATTGGCTTTTCGGCTGCCTCTGGGGATTTGGGTCCTGCTACTCTAGCTGCACGGGACCGGGCTCAGGGGCTCACGACAAACCATGCGTGTGTATAAACCAGATGCTATGAAGAGGAGGAGGTCAGAGCGGGGGAATCGTGCGGAGGGCAGAGGCCGTGGTGTCAGCCAGCAGCCCCACACTGTCTGCCGCGACAAAATGCTGCCCAGAGGGACCGTGGGTGCCCAGATATGTCTTAGAAGGGAGACATTTTCAATATCATAGCCCAGACTGTGGACATCTGCACAGGCGTCCACATGAAACAAAGAGAAAGCAGTATGGATGAGGCTGAGGAGGGGGAGGAGACACCACCAGTGAGGGGATATAATGAGCCTTGAGGCAAAGGGGGGTGAACTAATTGCAAGGACAAAAAAAATTACAGAATAATTTTAAAATGTTGTATTAAACTTGTACCATGTCTGAAAGAAAGAATAATTATGAAGAGGGTTTCAGGTCTAAAACTGAGGAGCCAAGCCATATTACATTTATATATTTAACAAGCATTACCATTATGTTTAATTAATTTTATAAATAATCTGTACTGAGACAAACCATCATAGCTCACTGTGAAAAACAACAGCACAATGCTGTTTTCATTCAGTGCTCTGCTGGAAAGTAGACTGCAAGTGCATAAGAATTACAACCCTGGTAGGAAAATTATAAAAGAATTAAAACCATAATCTGTTCACTTTCCCTCCATAATTGTGAATGATGCCCAGAGGAGAGTGTGTGGAGAATTGGGAAACGGTCACAGTTCATATTAAGCTTTTATGAACACTAATTTTAGAGCCAGACACGGCCAAAACAGAACAGTCTACAGCCACACTAGCTGCTTTGTTAGGCTGTACGTAGGCACAGTGGTGCTTTGAGCTAAATGCTAACATAAGCATGCTAATGCTCACAATGGAAATGCTAACATGCTGATGTTGAGCAGGTATATTGTATCCAATGTTTGCCATATTAGTTTAGCATAGTGTGTTAGCATGCTATTGCTAACATTTACTACTTAGCACTAAACACAAAGTTTAGCTGAGGCAGATATTTCATCATGAACAGAAGGCTCAGCTACCTGATGATGCCATTAGATGAAAAGTCAAGGCATCGCCAAAGTTATTACAATTAATCCTGACTGGGAACATGAATGACTGTACCAGATTCCATGGCAATCTATCCAATAGTTTCAATTTCAGTCTGGATCAAAGTGGTGGGCCGACTGACAATGGCATATCCATCCCTAGAGCCATCATTGAGGCTAAAAACATATACAGTATATTCCCTGTTTTGCTTTACCAGAAAGGTGTAACACCCTATGTGTGGGTGTTCACCTTGATTTCTGACATGGCACTTGGTAATCTGATTTTAGAACCGTGGAAATTGTCTGACACCAATAATTTATATTATCATGGTTTAATCTAATACCAGAAATGGTATCAACACACTAAACACACCGAAACCCCCTGTAAACGTATAACTCCCTTCGATTAAACCAATGCATTTACATTCTGTACACACTGAAGTGTCTAAACGAGATTTGTGGCTCCAATCTGCAGTTAGCGGAGTTCTGGCAGTTGATATCTACATTTAGATGGTGTACAGTAATGAAACCCTCTGGTTTATCACTCTCAATCCAATTTAATAACTAGATTATCAGATTGGTTACATGGCCTTATCTGGGCAGACAACACATGTCTGGAAAAATCACAACTGCTCCAGAATCTATATGTTGAAAACTGCACTCTGTTAGCCATGTGCTGTACAGACACTCTGCAGAGGCTGTGTGGCACGAGTGGCCATCACTTTGAAACAAAAAGTGTAAAAGCTGTCACGTTAAGCCACCAATAAGGCAGAAAGCCTCCATTTCTGTCCTGCTGTACGGACACAAAAGCTCTCGTGGATGGAAAGCTCTCAAAGGTTCCAGCTCTGTCAGAGCGATTTCAAGTGGTGCCATGATTTGAAGGGAGGGCGAGTTCACGGGAGTCAAGTGGGGCTTTAAAAGTAGGTAAAGCTAGTAGAGCAAAGTGCCTCAAAACAGAGCATCTGTTCTGCTTTACTGCTGCTAGAATATCTAATTCAATACGGTTACTGTTGCTGCACCATCACATATTCTGAAACAGCTGCCACACGGCAGATGGGAAACATATCTCATTGCTTTTCAATATTTTATTGGTTAGAAAAGACGCCACATGTGACCAAATTAAGTGTAATTAACTGTACAGACATTCTCAGAGGAAGAGTTGCTGTGGAGGCAGAATATGTCTCACTGGCTGATCTCAAATGGCAAAGCCAAAGAACACTGTTTTTATTGTAAAATAACAGGTGACGATCCAACAAAAGACGAAAGGGTGAGAGATGAGGCACCAACTGAAAAAATATCACCAGGCTGCATATTGAAACTTAAAGCTGCACTAATCAATATTTCTATATTTACAATGGTATAAATGTGTGTAATGTTAAAGTGTCGCTCAAAACAAGCCCACAGAGAATAATCTTCTGACCCCTCAGCTCTGCAGAGTGTTTTAGAATTTTTCCACTAATTGTTTTTGGTTTAAGGCCTGCAACTTTATGTTTTGGTTCAGTCTCCTGGCTCACATCAACTTGATTTCAACTTGCAGCAGCCACCTGCCTAACACCAAATGGCAAACAGTGAGGAAAGTGGACAATCTACCTAGCAGCAAAAGTACCCAACAATTTTATCAGGAGTTGGTGGAGACCAAAACTAACTATTGGACTTAAATTCATCACGTAGACAGAAATACTACACCAAATAACTGTTTGGTAACATGTCTGCCATTTCAAATGTATACGCTGACAAAATATGTCAACATTGTGTTTACAGCTGTAAGCGCTGTCCACAAATGGCCAAATGCCCACAAAAGCTTTAATGAGACTCTTTACAGTGACATTTTTCATTTAAAACTGTGTTTTGTGTTGTCTCATTACTAATGCTATTTGATAACATGTCAGCCTTAGAGACGTTTGAGACAGTCTGCACCCAGGTCATTGTTACCCGCATGTCCTGTATAAACCGTATCTGGGCAGAATTAGTATTACCAGGGGATGTCAGTAATTTCATTTTATTCATTCTCACAGATCATCAGTCATCTGGGCAGTTAAATAAATTACAGGGGGTCTGTGCTTTGCAAGGAACATGCGACATAATGTCAACCACAGTGCAGCATAAAAGCCCTAACCTTCAGTTTGAGTTACATCAAATGACAAATTTTCATAGCAACTAAAATAAATATTACAGATTTATGCAATAACCTAAATTCCTCTAATACATAATTGTAATTTGTCTTGACTTAAAGTAATAATCTATTTTAACTCCTATGCAAAGTGGAAAGTATTCTTTTCATTTAGCTATCCAATCTGTCAAGTGGGGCTGCGACTAACAATTATTTTCATAACACTTTAAAGATAATTTCTTTAAATTAATCGAGTCTATAAAATTTAAGAAAATGGGAACAATGTCCATCAGTTTGCTATAGCCCAAGGTTACATCTTGAAATTATTCATGTTGTCTAACCAATAGTACAGAAAACAAATATATTCAATTGATGTAAAACTGAGTGATGCTAAGACCACCATTCATTTCCCCCAGCCTAACCAACCACTGCCTTCCCCTGGGGGATACAGTATTATCTTCCCTCCCAGTATGCCTGACACCTGTTACAACTATGCCCTGCAGACCACCTTCATATCAGCTTTCTATCAGAGTCCAGTACACAGTATCACCAAACGCTGTCCTTACATCACTCATCTCTGCCTATTGACTATGACTAAATGTGCTAATGTTGCTGACAGACACCTAAGTTGTCTTGAGAGGGCACACTTCTGTAAAAGTGACCAATCCCGCTGTATGAGACATGCGTGCTGCTGTTACAACAGAATATACAGAGGTGAATAGGAAGACAATCATTCATATAGGACAATTCATGTACACGTAAAAAGGAAGTAGCCAAGCCTCCTAGCAGCACAATGCAACGTTGAAAAGACCTCTAGATCAAAGACAGCTTTTTCTATTGAATTACGGGGTTTGCCTCTAACATGGTTTCATTGTTATTGTATCACCACACACGCCTACATCTTTCCTCCATGTCACTGCTAACGTGCAGGCTCCACAGCCACTGCCCCCTGTCCCTGTTACAGAGCTCAGTGCGGCCTGTCTGAGTGGACCAGCAGGGTGCTCAGTTTCGGTCCACGGGGCAGGTGATAATGACTTCCCTCCCTTCCCTGCTTCTCCTCCTCCTTCTCCTCCTCATTCCAAGCTGCAGTGGTGAAGGTGACTGCAGCTGGATGATTTCTTTCTTTCCAAACTGCAGGGGATATGAGCTGGAGGGTGAGGGGTGTCAGGGATCTAGTGTGTATGTGTGTGTGTGTGTGTGTGTGAGACTGTCAGTCTAGGTGGGGGTTTTGGTCTCCAGTATTTATTCAGTAAAAGATGAGGTTCACGTAACACTCCATTAATGATGAATGCTAAGCTCTAAGTGGGTGAGCACCTATACAGCCTCCATTTCCATTGTCTACCACACCGCACCCTAAAGACACCCACCCCATAAATACACTGAAAATACAACACAAACATAATAAACTCATTGAGGAGAGGTTTGAAAACAGAAAAATCTAGCACAGCGAGTCAACTGGAAATTACTTTGTAGGGGGTTGTGAGACTCAGAGCATCACATATTCACAGAAATCTCCAGGACTTCTCCATCCCTTCTGGCACTAAACGTGTGAAACACTCACATGGGGTTTTAGGCACTGAGCACTATCGATCACTGAGGATCCGAGGCTGTGGGGTATGTCTGCCGTGTGAGCATGGTTGATGTTTTTCCAGACTCGACACCATGTATCTCTCTATTTGCGCCTGTGAGGGTAATAATAGCAGCTCAGGCCCTTTCCATCCGCCCCCTCCTCCTTTACCTTACACACACACTCGCTGTGTGGGTAGTCTCATTCCGGTCATTACCATTCAGGCTTTCAAACATCCCCTCAGCATCATCGCCACACAGCTCTCCTGGTGTGTGTGTGTGTGTGTGTGTGTGTGAGCGCATGCGATCTGTGTATTTTATTTAAGAGGAAAAAATAGGAAGAAATGGAGAGCGATCACAAGTGAGGGATGGATGGATACATGGTGAGAGGCACTAAAGCAGCATAATTACAGGGACCCCCCCCAGCACAGACAAAGGAAAGGGTGGTAGAGGGCTTTGCTTTGTTGTTATTTTCATTTTCTCAGCCTCACAGCAATTACATCCCAGTCTGAGAGACACATGAGGCGGAGGAGGAGAGCACACACAAAAAGCACGATATTCTGCTCTGGCGTGTAACGGTAAATACATCTGCTGGGTTCAAGGCTACTTCCACTGCTTGAGGCAGGTACTCCCATGCTTGGATGTGGTTGCAGATCTACATCTCATCTGCCCACCTCTGCAGAAGCTCACAGTATTTTGATTTTTGAATACTGAGATTTGGATTAACTAGGAAATCTAGATGGTGGTCATCAGGAGAGACAATCATTCTGAATTCAAGTGTTACTGTATATATCCTCATATACTGTAACCTTGCAGGTGAAAACACAAAAAAAGAGATTTAATCTTTCAGCACTAGGTCGGCCTGCGTTTTAAGGCAAAAGTGTTCCCAATGGCCACGCGAGAAGCATGCTGTCACAGCGAGTAACGAGACTAAAACGGTGCATTCTGTCAGATAGTCTCTCCTTCATAGTGTTGCATTCGTATGCACGAAAAGTGGTTGTGCGAAGAGTGAAAAACGAGAGCCTGAGAGAGAAGTTAAATGAATACTGAATACTTTCTAATTTCCACACACCTGGCAGATTGTGGCTGCGGTCGTCAGAAAATGCAGGCCCCAAATACTGATGTCGGAACGGTGTGGGGGGAACGGGGTTTCAGACACTGTTTGACAATCCGACAAGCACTTCCTTTAAAGCATGGTGGGAACATTAAGGGCCGACGCGATGAAAAATTCCATCGGAAGTGCTTCTCAGATTGTCAATTGTGGGCTCCTCCCAACACCTTTCCGACACTGGAATTGTGTCCAACAATCTCTGTAACGTTCCAAAACTGACAATCCAGCATTAGTGCCCCCTTTATGCAGCAACTGGCATGTGTGGAGGTGAGACACGAGCCAGGGTTTGAACTCTCTTTTTATTCTTTACACAAATACTTCTGTCACTGTGAACACTATGACTTCCAGGGGAGACTGTCAGAAAATGTGGGGCATTATCACCATATCATTATCATATCATCACCATATATTATCGCCTAAATGGCTTTTCACTCCACCATTGAGGGAGGCAGTTCAGAACGACTGTAAACAAGTTCTGCCTTCAGACTATAGCGCAGCTCAGGCTGCATATTTCTGTCCAAGCCTGACCCGAGTCGGAGAGAGTAGCAACCGTGAGAGACCCGAACCCAACAAGCATTCCGCTTTATATGTCCGAACCTGACTTGAACCCCACGCAGTTATTGTAAGCTGAAGCAAATCGAAATGCCTCCATACCGTCCATTTCCCTGCATGGTTTTTGGTAGTCCCCCGATGTCTGCCATCCTTAGCCAGGCTACATTAATATTTACTGCCTGTGTATTGCGTCCATGCATTGTCACATAAACATCAAACCCCAGCACTAAACACGAATCACCACGTCAAGTACGACATAACCGAACCCAACCCGAATCTGAACATTGTTTGAACATTTTTGCCCGAAGCTGACTCAACGGGTCCCAAGTATCTACTTCAGACACGGTCGGATGACACATCATGCAAACTTCTTCTTGTCTAGCATAACAGCTTAATTTGTTGTAATAACCACCTAATAATTTCCTGGGGTTGTGATAAACTATAGAGAGCCTTACAAATAAGTATTATTTACACAGCACATACTGCTGGAATTTTAATTAAGTTACAAAACAATTCATTTGTTAGCATTAAATAAAACTACATGATAATTCCAGCTTGACTACATGTTATTGTAACTCAATTATTTCTGCAATGCTGTCTCCCAGAAATTACATTTTATATATACCTCTTTTTTCCTCCAGTTATGTTGAAGTGGCAAATGTAATCACTGGCAGGATTATGTTCATGGGCAAAGATTTGTTGGAGTAAATTAAATGTTACATGCACCGAACAGAAGTCATAGGGAGGGGGTTTGGGTGGATGGTGGGTGTACAAACCGCAGGACTTTGGAGACACCGGAGTTTGCATCCCGAGTCTCGTATGTGGTTAGGTTTAGGCAACAAAAGCATTTTCATTGGTTAGGGAAAGATCATGGTTTGGGTTAAATGTTAATTAACACATCCTGTCTTGTGCCTTAAGTCACTGCAGAGTTTTTCCTGTATTAAAGCAGGATCATGGACTTTCCCTAAACATAACCATAAAAAGTTTAATAATGCTATAGTCACTACAAAAACTAAATAATGTATCTATCTATCTATCTATCTATCTACAAGTGGATATTTTATTGCAAGATCAGATATTTTGGCAGAAAACTATTGAAATACGTTGTCAGTGAACATTTTACTGACACATTCAGGATCAACATTTTGCGATTTCCTCATTATGGTAACAAGTAACTCAATCCAGGCTGCTGTATATTCTAGGAGGGTTCTATCTGTGATAGCCATCAACACTTTCTTCTGTCTTTCTTCTTGTCAGTATTTTTACTGTAATCGCTGCTGTCAAAAAACATTTAACCTGCCGCACGACATACTGTTGAGCGAGGTATTGTGGTAGGGCTGCATTTTTAGTGATTGGTATGATTACAGATGCCATTGTGAATTTGAATGAGGTTGTTTTCTGGAACAGAACGCGGAAGTTCTGCTTTCACGGTGACTCTGTGTTTTGCGATGTCACAGGTTTGAATGCAACACAGGACCCTACATGTAGCCTTTGTGAATAATGATTTCATCATCCGACCCACCATCGAGATATTGGTTACAAAATAAAACATACGTAATTATCGTCCAACATCATTTGATAGACTTGAGGATTATTCTTGGCATTAACATATAAGCAGACGTATCTGAATTTTCAGATACTGTTTCCTTGAGTGAGATTACTTGTTGGCTTTATTTGCCCTGTAATATTTTTGCACCAATTAAGTCATTTAAATCTAATATAGTATGTAGCTATCAAATCTGATCATAACTGCTACTATTACTGCTATATTTAATCACAAATAACAATTGCCATTGAAAAGTGAAGCATAAAAGAAAGTTTCCTGTTTGCTTTCTGTCCAGATTTTTCCTTAGAACTGATACAAATATTACCAAGTATCGCCATAATTTGTATGTTGTTGTACTGGAATTAAACCATGCACTCTTGGAATTGTGATTAATGTCCCACTAACATTCACCAAGGACAGGTGGCTTTTACTCTGAAGGGTCCGGGTCAATAGCCGCTGATACACATGGGTAACCTATAAATCCATCCTTTTGTCCATTCTTTAAATAATTCATAAGGCGGTGGGCGTGACCGCTGCATTTTGAGGGGAATTTGTCCACAAACTGGTAAGTGTCTGTCCTTAAACAGATCAGAGCTTGTCTTGTTTTAATGCAGTCTCTTTCATCTAAATGATATGGAAACAAGCTCCCAGAGGAATTACCAACCAGCTGAGAGCCGCTCTTCAGGGCTGATGCTAGCCTTTTCTGCTGTATTCTGAAGGGAAATAAACACACGAACCATCCCGTAACATCCACGTTCACTACAGGCACACATGAAAGGACCAAAATCAAACAAAAGACTATGAACACTATTTTTGTCCCATTAAACTCTTTGAATGTGGTATTTCTTGTAACAAGAATCATAAATTTCGAAACACACAATGTGTTTCACAATGTGTGTTTTACACGTTAAACTAATGGCCAGACTCTTTGTTTTACTCAGGATGTCCTGTCTGACGGGACAAAGCAGACGTGAAACAAGGAAAAGAGATGTAGCATCTGTTCACTGCTGAGTTTGTTCACAGCCATTGAGGAACAGATTCCTGTTGACACAACTTTTGGTGTGAACCGAGGCATTAAGAGCGCTGAGGACATTTACAGCAAACATGGGAGTACTGAGAGATTTGTGAAAGAACTTTTGGACTAAATCATTTTATTAAACATACTCAACGAGCAAGGCCCCAGCCTCTTCACTCAGATGGACTGGGGATCGGAATTGATTTCCTCTGCTGAGCCTATAGATTACTGTTGACCCACAAACACATTAACTAGAAAACACTCCAGTGCCTGACCCTGCATTAGGCCTCAAGCAACAAGCCTGTTTATACGCATAAAAGACCCCATTGGAAATGGAAAACATTTCTGACAATGCACTCTCTGATCAGGTGTCAAAGAAGACTATGTAACTTTTGAGAGAAGAAATAACACATTTTTTCCATTTTTCAAATTAAAAGTATAATTCATAAGAAATAAAACGCACCATAGCTCAATTTAAAACATGCAGAGGTTTTACTGCTACAGCCGTATTTGGTCTGGTATGACCTGTAGCTTGTGGTGGCTAATGTTATCTAATGTTAGCAAATTGTAGGTTTGGCTGTATAACCCACACTGCTGATCTTCATTTCAGCTTGAGCTACTGTTACGATAGCTTAGCATTTTAGCTAAATACTAAACCACTCTTTAGCTAACAGTACTGTGGAATTACCGGACCAAAGATGGCGCTCATTCAGTCTAATAAGGATTGCTCACCTGGCGCAATCGCCCCAAAGTCGAGGAATGTCTTACAAATATAAGACTTCTAATGATCGAAAATGCATAATAGAAAGTCATAACTGACCCTGTTTGCAGTTTACAGACGTCTCTTTTACAGTAGTGGCCTATGGGGAAAATGCTTTTTGGGCCACTGAGAAGGGGACTTCTTCGCTGCATCCATGCTGTTGAGGGAGCGCTCTAAAGCTTTACCCTGCTGATGTCATCAGAGCTAAACTGTATGATCCAGTGTCGTTTAGAGCTTGGCCTCTGCTGCTTCAATATTTGATGATTCCTTTTTCAAATCTGTCCCTTTTATTGCAGTGTAAGACTAAATGGCTGAATTGACCCTTTAAGGTTTTCTAAGCCTTTTCATGTCTGTCAAGTTTCTGCTTTGATTCTGACTTTTGTCCCATGAAGTACCTTCCAGACACAAAATGCCAAAGCTTTCATGACCTTGATATAAGTTGATTTATTTCACAGACAGTATGTTAACTCGTACTGTCACCTAAATAGAAACAGCATGTGTAAAGTGGGGTGATTTAACTTGCAAGGATTCTCACCTACATTCTCTCTGTCACGTGGCAGACTTTGTGAGCGGAGAGGAATCTAATATCACAACCAGTCTGGCAGGAACTTGTTTTCTAGCAGAAGTGCTGAATTGCACGAACCTGCATGACAACAGTATCACATAGCCTAACTGACTAAATGCTCTCATTCAAATCTCTGAGAAGAGAGATTATAATAAAGACGCATGGGAAAGAAAAAGAAAAATGCTGACGACCAACTTCTTAAACACAAACAGGGTCTTTGAGGAGGGGTGGGAACACATCACCGGCTCAGGTCACACTGCCCAGGTTGACTGGACGTGGTGTTCAAGCTTGCTTACCATTTCAAAGACTTGCCTTGTATGGGATACGTTGTTAATGGGCCGTAATTGGCAAATAACTCCTATCTGTGCCGAGCAGTGGCGTTGGAATATTCTGCGATGCTTAATTGAATCGGAAGTGCTGACCCCATTAGAAGCAGCTGAACATTCTAGACCAACGTCAACACAAAGCAGAGCTGCCTTTTGCAGTTTGCCTGCATGTGCGTTTAAGAGAGAAAGGGAGACAGCGCATGTTGCTCTTATGAGGCCCACGTTCATTTTTTGTCACCTGCAGCGTATAAAACCAGACAACGCCAGGCCTGCTGTGTTTCACAACTACGACAACATATGTCTGTATGAAAGTATTCAACCTGTTGTTGCTTTTTGCCAACCCACCAGCAACACGCACTCCTATTTCTCACAGTCTGAGGTGACACCATAGACCCGTAGAGGATATCTATCATATGCCTGCCATGCCTGACTCCCCATTGTTTGTTTTGTCCAGGAAACAGGATATTCACACAGAGGAGAGCAGACCAGCTGACCGCAGGGCCCCCCCCCCCCCCAAAAAAAAGAAAAAGACAGAAAAGAAAGAAGATTCATTTTGCACTTTTAAAAACAGCACAGAGGTACAGTCTCCTATTTGTCTCCCATCCTTTCCGGTCCAGGCGCATCAGTCTCCTGTCAGTGCGCTTCAGCTGTCCAAATGCCCACCAACCTCCCCAATACAGGCTTTCTGACCAGCAAAGCACCGGTGTTGACATGTCAACAGTTCATCTTCTCCCAGCTGACATTCAGTCGGCGGAAGTCAAGTCAAAAGACACGCGGGCGAGTTCACGGCATCTGCACTCGGAACAGAACAAGCGAGCGGGGTCCGTTGGACCGATGGAAGTGAGGAGGAGGAAGAACAAAAGGCACGTTACTCCACAGAACGCGTGCGGAAAACAGACCGCTTTAAAGGCTACAAACAGCGTCCCGAAGTGCCAAATGAGAGCAAAGTGCGCAAGTTATAATCAAAAAAGCGCTTCAGCACTAAACGAACCGCACGTAAGTGTCTCCTGTAAGCTGTTACAGGTGGATCACGCGACCGGATATTGTTTTGACGGCTAAACTAAACGCCAAATGAAGCGCGCAAGGGCCAAATGTGCGTGAGGATGGAACCAGCCTCTCTCACCTTGTGTCCTCTGCTGTGATCCGGTCGCCGCCGCTTATTGTCTGCCGGCACCGCGTGTCGGGCCAATAAATCCGCCTCTGCTTTTATTTGAATTTTTTTTTTTTTTATCTCCAAAGACTTTCAGGTTTGAAGAGATGTGTTCGAATCAACGAAGAGAGTTGGTTTGACCAGAGTTCGCCAGAGAGATCGGGTTGAAAAGTCCGGGAGGGGATGGGGATGGGGGGGTGAATGCGCCGCCTGTTCGCCATAACATCCCTGCCTCCGACACTCCACGCAGTCAGTCAGTCCCATCCATTCACACTCCTCCTCCTCCTCCTCCTCTTCCTCCTCTTCGCCTCCTTCCACGCGTTCAGGATGGGACAGATTCATTTCTCTCTGTATGACATTCATGGCCGATGGAGGAGCGCTCCCTGCTGCGCGGACACGCTACTGACATTCATTCATTCGTCAGCTTGTGATCCTAAATTTGCGTGTTGTGCTTTATTTATGCAACGTGGAAGCCTTCATTTGCAACAGTCGACTCCAGCCCCAGTGTGGATTAATAAGTAGGACATCTGTCCCTTCACACAAGCCTACATGTAGCCTACACTTTCTCCATCCATTTATATTGTTTTGCCTGAATTGTCTTAATGTGGTCTTCATAAGACAGATGCACAATGTATGCGGCCTACACAGTAAAATACCAAGCGGCTTTCTGAGCAATATTGTTGCCCTGAAGCCTAGTGTAGGATATTCTTGTCAGATCAGTAGTTTTTTCTCAGGGCAATAAAATATCCTATGTGTAATGTAAAAGGATTCTCTCCTACGGTGGATTGTCACCGGACTCTACAGAGCATTTTAGAGTAATAGTTTTTCCTGCCCCAACTTTAATGTTTTGCTTCGCTCTCACCACCACTCTCATCAGTCTCCTTTCCAGCCGCAGCAGGCAGCTGCACTTTCAGCAAAAAAAAACAACTAACAAACAAAACAAAAAAAGAAACTGTGTACTGCTGGGCACCAAATGTCAGACAGACACACAGTTAGCGATAGCCGGTGAGCACAGTGGAGCGTTTAGCAGCTAAAGAGCCTGAGTTGGTGGAGACCAAAACAGAAGTACATGGAGACTGAAAACCGGACTTAAATCATCAGGTGACCACAAACATGAGTCCAAATGAATGCTGACGTTGGGCTGTGCCTGCTGGATGTGTAAATAGGGAACTGTTTGCTAATGCATTTGCTATATCAACTTAATAAGGTGATAAAATGTTAATGGTGTGTTTACAGCTTGCTGCACTGCCAAGACTTGTTATCCTTATTATTATTAGAATGTTGCATCTTCTACGCTACCTCTTAACCCTTGGTTGTTACACAGCCCGTGAGTATACATATCGTCAAAGTACTTTTAATTATTCTTTAATATCTAGGAACAATCCGGCGTCATCCTGTTCTCTACTAATATACACTGTGTTACCGAACACTATCATCGTACAGTGTTTATTCAATACATATTAGAGTTAAAGACTATGGATCTACTTTTAGTATCTATTCTAAGCTTTAATTTGAATTTCTATCAATTGTTGTGGTAATTTACAAAGCTAGTTACTTTCATATCTAAACGGGATCAAGGATTCACATAAATAAAAATCACCGTAATTGCAATGTCCTGCTACATTTGACTATCACCAGCCAATCATCACACATCATCAGGTAGAGACAAACGTGTTTTGCCGACTGTCAGCTAGTTAACGTTTCTTCAGATGCAGTGACACAAAGCAGACCGGTTTTTGAAACGAAACAGTGATGAGGGAGACTAACGTTTGCTGTGTCAGTGAAAGCTCCACAGTGTGTTGTGAGGAAATATGACCCTGAATACATTAAATTTGAATTGATAACGACAGGCAAAGCATGATGTGTTGAATAGGGTGAGATCCTGTCAAATGAGGTGCTCAAACCATCGAAGCTCCAGAGACACTTAAACACAAAGCACCTGGGACGTTATGGGATTTTTTCTTATTTATCTGGGAAGGTGGTTCTCTGAGTTTTTATTTTACAATCAGAAGTGGGCCTTAAGTTAGGAAAGGTTGAGAACCCCTGATCTATCTGATTTCACAAAATACTATGAATACTATAAAAGAAAAAAACAAATTCTGGACAAGTTACAGCTTTGAAGTCATAATCATTGTGAGTTGCAAGAATGGGTTTACAGGTTTGTTAGAGCATTATATGTATGATTTTGACATACAGATTTTCCAGTGACTACACTGTAAGGGGAAGGAAAGGAGTGCCACCGTGTTGTGGCTTCACGGCAGGCTGAACAATGGAAAAGGCCAGTTATCCACAGAAACTGCAGCAGCGAGGAAATGGGAGTGATGAAACTGTCCCGTTTATTATAAACCAGTTGAACAAGGTGCAAGGCTACAAGGTGACGTTTCCTCGGCTATCTCACAGCATACACACAGAGGAGAGAACAACAAAAAAAGGTGGGTCTTCATGTCTAGGCAAAGGCCGGTTTGTTACTGGAGCAAAATGCTTTTTTAAAAGTCTAAATGAGTCACCCCAGGGACGGCCCCGTCCCCCTCCCCGTTTGTGAGGATTTCTGCAAGCCTGTGATTAGGCTCACCCCTGTGCCATGTGTGTACGAAGTATCCCCCCTCCCCACCCCCGGGCCCCCACATGCACACCAAATCTCTGCTTGGCCTCAGTTCCCATTGAGATTAGCCCACTAGCTATTGTTCTGATGACACTTCATATAAGCTATACTCTCATTATGATAACACAAAGACAGAATTGCATTACTTGGTGATTCTGAAGAATAAAATGTGTATTTTGTGTAGTATTCTCTGTGGAATTGCAGACAAACATATAGTATAGAAAAAGTATGCACAAAAAGGTATGATGCACATAAGCAAAACCTTTATTTATATTATGTGATGATGCTAGTATTTTGATCTCTCAGAAGATAAGAAAATGCAAAGTGAGAATACCAGAATGCAAACATTTTAAATTAGGGAGGCTTTGTGTGTGCGGAAGGAGGAAACTATGAATTTTAACTACAAGAGGATTATGTTGTGCTCATGGAACAGATGTTAACATGGAGAGATCTATCCTCCCGAGAGCAGCCCCTGACTGACACACTGTCCAACAGTCATTGGCCCATTGTCAATGTGCATCCTGTCTTCTGAGTCTTTAGTTGCAGATTACCCCCACCCCCTCCAGCACAGATTAACTCTGCCCCCCCTACCATCAGCCTTGACCTTGATGGACTGGTAATGTCATCTCCTTTTGTGCTTTGACAGACATTAACTCTTGCCAAATTTCATGCTTCCCTTTAAAGCATACTTTATGCATTCATGAATAGCTATAGAGATAAACAAAGGATGGATGACAATAAGTTCCATCAACAATAAGTGAGCACTGACCCCCTCCATCCCATCTCATCCTTTCCTCAGACCTCTAAGCAGGTCAGCTGTTGGCTGATGGCTTGGTCATTTCAGTGTGTCTTTAGTATTTTCCAGGTCATCTTGAATGAACTGAGTAATTATTCACTATGTGTTACCCTTCCCCCACATCTTCTTGTAAAATGACCACTTTCTTGAAAAACCAGGGGCAGGAATATGTTAATATGTAAAACATTCTTGATACAGCCCATAGTACACGTGCAGTGACAGTTAAATCTAAAGCAATGGGTAATCACTGCACAATACTTGCTTAATGTAACCCTTTATGGGCCAGTTAAATACAATGGAAAAACATTTGTTTCGTTTACCAACTGACCACACTGTTTGTTATAAACAGAGACAGAGCCCCGCCCACACCGGAGGGGAAAACAACTCATCGCTCTCCATTGACTTTGTATCGCGTGAAGGTGCCTCCTTGTCACTTTGGTCTGCTAGCAAACAACAGAAACGTGCTTTAAAGCTGCTGTGTGGTGGGATGCACCACCAACATGGTAAAGAACCCATAACTAAGCTGCCATACTGAAAAACTGAACTTTTAAGAAAACAAAAGTGGATACAGACGTAAATCATCAGCAGGAAGACGTGGGAAGAACTAAACTGTTAAAATAATCATTTGACATGTCTTGAATGTTTTCCCCTCCGGTGGGCATGGTATTCAGAGTATGACACATTGCCTCTACAAAGCAAGTGACCATTCACTAAGCCCAGCCACTCCTTAGCTTCCGTTGCTTTCCGATCTCGCATGGCACATATTATGCAGTTTACAACACCGTATTTCCTTAAATATAAACTGGTAGTCAAGTAAAAGCCGGGTCTCCAGTAACGGATGTGGTCGAGACGAACAAATAAAGGCCAGCCTCCTATATAGGCCGGGGAAAATACAAGGCTGGATAAACTCCCGGTGGCTGTCATATTATGTGCATGCCAACTAACGTAGTATATTTATTTAATTATATTTATATAATTTAATAAACTCAACAACATAATCATGCTATCTTAACACTGTTCTAAAGTGCTATTGTCTGATTTCAGTCACTGCAGGCGTGTGTTTATGTCTCAGCCAAACTGTATGTAACTTACAGTAGAAGTGTCACAAGGTGGCAGCAGCTACATTTCAGGTGCTGTACAAGAAGTTTGCAAGTCAAGTCGTATTCCACAACACGTTTCCTGCAAATTTTACACAATGAAAGCCTTGTTAAGAAATGAAGGGTAAGGGTTTCTGTCCACTGAAACGCTAGAAGGCCTTTAATTTGAAACTGATACAGGAGGTGTTGAGTAACAGCGTGAAACAGTAATTTTAACACGGCAAATAATGGGCGATAATTACAGTGGCAGGTTTAGCATCTTACATTTATCAAACAGTGGATCTTCGAAGTAGGTAATAAATATGTCAAGAAAAAACCACAGTAGAACAAAACAATACAATATGTCAAACATAAAAGCAGATAAAACCAGACAGGGGAAGAGTGACAATTAGATGAAAGCAATGCTAAATAAATACGTTTTCATTTGTCGCTAAAAATTGTTCACAGAGTTTGCATCTCTTATAGCCTTGGGTAGGGAGTTCCATAGTTTTAAGGCAGAGATATAAAAGGGCTGCCAATTTTCTTATTTGTGTGACAGTTTCTATTTAAAACACCACGGCAGCAGATGATCTAAGAGGCCGTGAAGTATTTAAAAACAACAAGATTGAAAACAAGTCCAAGAACTTTAAACTTAATCCTAGAAGAAACTGGTAGCCAGTGTTCGTTAAACCTGGGGTGATATGCTCTCCTTGTTCTAGTTAAAAGCCAGGCAGCAGAGATCTGAATTAATTGTAGGTTATCAATGGATTGTTTTGGAACACTGGTAAGGAGAGAATTACAGTAGCCTAATCTACTTGAGATAAATGTGAGAAAACGTTTTTGTCATCTTGTTGGGCTAGGAACAGCAGTACCTTAGCAATATTTCTTAAATGAAAGAAAACTGCCTTGGTCACCCTCTTTATGTGGGATTTAAATCTTAAGCATTAATGCCAAGGCTTATGACTTCCGATGTAACCTGTGGGGCCAAACTGCCAAGTTTCTGATTGTGGACCAATTATCAGTTTTTTCTACATTTAAGAAAATTCACTTATTTATTGCAGCCTGACCAGTTGAGAAATGGCAGAGTATGGTTATCATTTTGGTCTAATGAACTATACAGCTGTGTATCATCTGCATAGCTGTGGAAATTATGCTTATGTTCTCTGATAATGTCACCTAAAGGAAGCATGTGTAATGAAAAAAGCAGAGAACCAAGGCAGCTTCCCTGACCACACCAAACAGTAACTCATATTTCATTGACACATGAACTTCCATGACAAAAATCTTTCTCCCTGTTATATAAGAGTGGAACTCAGTTCAAAACACACCTAGAGAGGCCAACCCTGTTCTAAAGGTGCTCAATGAGTATATTGTGATCAATTGTACAGCCCACCCAGAGTCTGGTTCTGCACGAGGTTTCTGCCTGTTAAAAGGGAGTTTTTCTTTGCCACTTTTGCCTAGTGCTGCTCTGCTCTATATGAAACAAGTGCTAAGAGATAACTTTGTTATGATATGGTGCTATATAAATAAAACTGAATTGAATTCTTGCTAGGCTGATTAACATCATCATCTATGACAATAGCCGCTCTTATAACCAAATACCCTCCAGTAGGTGTGAGGAATTTGCCATTTTCTTTAACAACAAAATTACAAATTCCTTATTATTTATAATTAAATTATTATTATTTGGTTATTTGAGCCGTTTATATCAGATAGCTTGGATACAGTAACCAGTTCAGGGAATTCACGCTGAGTTTCGGTATGTAATGATCTTTTCCAAACAGTATTTTCTTTTATGCACGTGGGTAAGAGGGCATCGAAAAATACACAAAAGTGATCAGAAAGCGTGAAGTCAATCGCAGAAACATTGACAACATATAGACCTCTTTACATCACTAGGTCAAGTGTATTTCCAAGACTGTAGGTCGGCTCGGTAACATGCTGGGTGAATTTCAGATTCTCAAGTAATGTTTTGAACAAGGAGTCACTGTTTGTGAGATTATTAAAATAAATATTAAAATCACCAGTAATGACAATCCTGTGGCTCAGTGATATGATGGAGGATAGAAATTTGGAGATTTCAGACAAGAAACAAGGATTGGGCTTGGGAGGATGGCAAATAACAGCACGGAGGACAGGGTCTGCACTGTACAATTTGAATAAAAGGACCTCAAAGCTTATACAGTTATTGACAGATAGCTGAATACATTTATAGTGCTTTTTATAAAACAGCAAGTCCACCACCACAGCCACTGTGTCTAGGCAAAGCTTTCAAATACCAGAGGACATAACTCAGCAAGCTGACTGTAATCATTTCGCTTCAACCATGTCTCAGTTAAAAACATAAAATCAAGGTCTCTGGAAGTGATGAAATCATTTAGAATAAAAGTTTTGCTGGTGAGTGATCTTACATTAAAAAAACACAGCTTAAATAACAAAGCCTGGTGGTGTGTGGCCCGGGATGGTTGATTTCATGGTTAAAGGCCACAGGGGGACTGTAATTAAATTCGGATTTGGAGCTAGCGGTTTGAGCCTGGCACCCTTAGACAAAATACGCTTTGCACTAAATAGTGGTGGGACAGACCGCTCAAAGTCTGTATATCAGTTTGTACTGGATAAATTACCAGGAGGATACTGTGATGGAGATAGTTGAGAGTTTGTAAGTACCAAGCCTGCTGTTTCTCAGTAGGAGGAAGAGCAATGTGATGTGCCTTTGCATGAGAGTAGGGCCAGTTCAATATTCCAGGATAAAATATGAGAACCGTTATGGTTCGGATGGTGACCATCACGATTGAAGAGTTTGCGCCAGTTCAGGAATGCAGTAAAATTGTCCACAAATGGGATATCGCTGCTGCTACAGTGTCTTTTCAGCCACATGTGTAACTGGCGAACACGGCTGGATTATATGTCACCAAAACAGGGGGGGTGGTAGCGGAATCACACACTGCTTTCCAGATTCTAGCAGAGTGTCAAGTAAGGCCATGAAGGCAGACTTGAGTTTCTGAGATTGTTTGAATTTCAGGTCATTAATTCCAGCACGCACGATCACAGTGGATGCAGTACTGTGCCGCTGGAAGTGACAGGTAGCGTGGATGTTAATATCCATAACACAGGCACCTGGGTGACAGACCAAAGTATAAACACTGACAGGGTGATTGGAGAACGAGAAACAAGAGAGCAGGTGGATGTGGAGTTAGGTGACAATGTCTGTTGTCAAAAGTCTTACGGCATCTGGTGGACGGATAGAGAATGGCAATGACTGACAAAGCTTCATAGAGATGCAGTGGCTGAGGCAGCCTTTGTGACACTGACAGGTCTGCCGTGCAGGTACAGTTTCTAAGTTATGATGAGTGGACAATTGCTAGGGGGACGTGTTTAGGTCAATTGAGATGTCTTTTTATGGTAAAAGAACACTTTCTACAATCTGCATAGATTTCTCTTTGTTAAAGTGAAATACAAGACATTTTTAAATGTAAATTTTTTTTATGAACAAGAGCAATATTCAATATACACTACCCAATAAATAAAACATTTTACATATAACTTAAGCATGAAACCTTTTTAAAAAGAGAAATAAATAAAATATAAAGTTAAGTAATATGAGAAAGTCAGTTCAGTTCTACAGATTGTTTTATTTTATCTGTGTTCTTTTAACAGTTCTTTTGGCCAGTCTTTTTGGGGTTTCCTACAACCATCGCTGACTATTCAAACACAAGAAGAGTATTTACATTACACTTTAAGATACACCCTTTAAATTCACCAGCCACTTAATAGTAAATCATTATTTTGTGTCTGAAATCTACCAGCCACTTTGATATTTTACCAGCAATTGGCTGGTGGCTGGTGCTGATTTCCTACAATGACCCCCAGTGATCAGAACGAAGTGGTCCATTCATTCATTCTCTATACCGCTTATCCCCAAGGCGGAGGGGCGGGTCGGAGCCAATCCCAGCTGACATTGGGCGAGAGGCGCCAGTCAATCACAGGGCAGACAAACACATATTCACATTCACACACCAATGGGGACACAGTTGCCATGCTGGCCTCCACCAGGGGGCTACTTGGGGTTCAGTGTCTTGCCCAGGGACACACACTTCGACATTTGGACAGGAGGAGCTGTTCCCAACCCCAATCCTGGGGTTAATGCACTACCCTATCAGCCACATCCGCCGAAGTGGTCCATCTTACAGAAATCTTACAGTTGCCCTATTCTACTCTGAAACACTGTTGCGCCTGACGTTAGTCTGCCTTGGACAAAAATGGCCATTGTCATAATTCCTTCCCCAATAGCAATATATTATAATCTAATCTATATGTCTGTGGTGTTTTCAGAACTGGTCATACATGGAAGTGGATGTGCGTCACCTCCTGTGTGACTTTGCCTTGTGTCCTGACTCCTCATGATGCCTTGGTGTAATTATGTTATCGAGCAGTGAGAACTGAAGGGCAGACAGCACGGGATGTGTAGGACTACTGTACCGAGATTGGTAGTTTCTGGGCAATCAAGTCTCATGACTTTGACTTTTCCTTTGGCTGCTTGCCTCAAAACATAATGTGATCCCACTGTGAGAGAATGAAAACCTTTCGAGTGCTTGGGGATTATCAGGACACGTCAGGAAAGACATTGTACGTCATCAGGAAGCTGAGTAAGGGTACATCGCCTGATGAAAGTGAAACCAACCAGAAGATACTACGGGTCTGGCCTGAAACAAAGACGCTGGCCTGAAACGTTTCTCGGCCATATTCACACATTTATAGAATGATTTGCTTTTCTTTTCATGTTTTGATTTTGTGTTTATTAAAACAAATACGGGTAGTCTTTTCAGATATAAGTAGTATTTCACTAGATTCATTACATTGACATTTTCTTATGTAACATGTGACACTGTATTTCTATGCTAGACATAACCTCTATTTCACTCACCAGGGTATTGAGGCCACGTGTCAGTAGTGAGCGGAAAAGCTGAGTGACACCATTAACTGCAAAGAGGAGAGCTTTAGACACCATCTGTTTCTTTTTCAAACATTCCTCTAGTCCCTTCTACTTTCTTGTGAAATACCGTAGTTTTACCCTGTCAGGCCTCTAAAAATAATACTTATGAATAATATGAACACACCTTTTCATTGAATTGCTCAAAATGTTTCATAACGGGTCGCAAGGAGACATTGTCACAAACAAAAAGGTTGGGAACCGCTGACATATGTTTTCACAGTAACAAATATTTAAAATCTAGGCCAACAGAGTTTCCATATTTACTGAAAATCCTTATTATTTGCAAAAGTCAGCAATTACAGTCATGTCAGCAAAATAAAATCAAAGTGAAGTTGACACTTATGGTGATTGGGCTGCCTTTGGCGTCCTCTAGTGAACATTTTCAGCCATAGCAATGGCCACCTATGAAAAGCCTCAGGGGACTGATTGTTGAAAACCTCCAAAAGCTGAACCCAAAACTATCTGTAATTGTGTCCTTTTTAACTGCAGATACACACTAACACAAACTTTCAAGCAGCCAAGTAGCCACACATCACCTTCAACTTGACCACCTGGCTTTAAGCCGTGCACTGCACACATACCATACAGCTGGACAGTGGAGACAAAATCTTCCCTTGGAGAATGAATGAGAAAAAATTTAAAACTCTTATTATCATGGTTTATGCTTGGTATTTGTTTGTCTGTGTGTGAATGTGTGAATTTATGTTATATTTGCCCAACATCATAGTTACAACAATTTTTAGTTCTTGCTATACGCAGGACTTGAAAACATGTTTGACAATCAGATTAACGCTACATTGCTCTGTCACATACACCCTAGATACAACGATCAGCCATAACATTATGATCAGGGAATCATAGGGAATACTCTTTCCATGAAGGGGTGTACTTGGTCTGCAACAATGTTTAGGTTGGTGGTAAGAGTCAAAGTAACATCTACATGAAGGCCAGTACCCAAGGTTTCCCAGCAGAACATTGCCCAAAGCATCACATTGCCTCCACCGGCTTGCCTTCTTCCCTTTTCTGGTAAGCAACCCAGCCATCCAAATGATTTAAAAGAAATGTGATGCATCAGACCTGGCCACCTTCTTCCATTGCTCCGTGGTCCAGTTCTGATGCTCATTGTATGTGCTTTCGGCGGTGGATGGATCAGCATGGGCACCCTGACCGTTCTGCGACTACACAGCCCCATATGCAACAAATTGCGATGCTCTGTGTGTTCTGACACCTTGCTATCAGAACCAGCATTAACTTTTTCAGCAATTTGATCTAAAGAAGTTCTTTTGTTGGATCAGACCCCACGTGCATAAATTAACCACCACCCTGATGCTGGTTCACTGGTTTTCCTTCCTTGGACCACTTTTGGTAGGTACTGACTACTGCAGACTGGGAACATCCCACAAGAGCTGCAGTTTTCATATTCTTCCGCTTGCCCATTTTTCCTGCTTCAACACATCAGCTTGTAGGACAAAATGTTCACTTGCTACCTCATACACCCCCCCACTCACAGGTGCCATTGTAACGAGATAATTGGTGTTCTTCATTTCACCTGTCAGTGGTCATAATGTTATGGCTGGTCGATGTGTATTCCTATAAATGCATTAAACTGTGTCAGACAATTTCTATTGATATAACTCCTTATTTTATTTATTAGTTCAATGTATTTAATAAAATAATGATATAGGCTGACACAAAAATTGTATACAACACAGTTTTAGAGCCAGTGGTGGTGTGGCTCAGATTTTTCTCCAGTTCCTCCAGCAGAGGGCCTGCAATGCTTACAGAAACCCGGTGATGAGCATGCTCTGTGATGAGAGGGTAGGTGCTTCTTTTCCTGTTCATCCCCGTCAGTATCCGGAGGCAGTGTTCATGGAGACACCTGAAGATATGAAGATACAGTCTTTCTCATAGGGTTTTCACTTCCTCAACTCTGTCTTTGTCACTCGATCTCCGTTTCTTTCTTATCTCATAGCACTTGTTAATATAGAGCAAGTCTAAACCAACTCTATATGTACAGACCTAACATTTCCACCATGAGCAAGCATTAGGTGACAGTGGTAAGGAAAAACTGCCTTTTAACAGGCAGAAACCTTGAGCAGAACAAGACTCTGGGTGGGCGGTCATCTGCGTTGACCAACCACATGGCATAGTTATTTCCAGGACATATTGTAGAAGTTTTTAGAAAAATATTAGGAAATAACAGACCCACAAAATAAAGGGCTATCTATCATCTGGCCATTAAATTATGAGAGATACCTCATTTTGTAAATGGTGACCAAAATCTTTTCCCTGGGGACCATGATTGTCCACATTACATGGGAAGCCATTCATCTTCAAAATATCTATTCATGCTCAAAATTTTGGTCAAAGGAAATATTCACTGGCCGTTGTGTGTTGGGTCTCTGTATATAAACAGTTGGTCTAGAACTGCTCTATATGAAAAAGTGCTATAAGGTAACTTTGTTATGATATGGCGCTATATATTAAAGCTGAATTGAATTGAAACTAGATGAAAGGGCTCACCAAAATCACAAGGAATCGTACCCCAAGGAGTCCCTTGTAAGCCTATAGACTACAATATTTACTTACAGTCTTGTGGACTCAGAACAGGACACCACATGATATCTTATGTTAAGCAGTTGCAGTCCTGGAAGATTTCTAAAGTATATGCATTCATTTTCAGTCACAACATAGCACCATTAAATATTGTTCAAATACTGGCATATTAGTTTTTCCTATCAATATGGAGCTCCCTTCATCCTCTTGGAAATAGAATTCACACCAAATGACATGATTACAGAATCTGCGGAAGCCACAATGCCACAGATTTGTAAATTACCGGTATATAAGACTGAACTAATGCATATATTCTATCAACACTTTAATTGAGAACCAGTGGTCACAGACAAGGAAAGGTTGAGAAACTGTACTAGTGGGTGAAACCCTGATTCAGTAATATTAAGCACGTTAACTTTGACCATCGAAGAGTCGAATGTTGCTCAAATAACATTTGCAGTTCCTGTGTATGTGTGTGTGTGTGTGTAGGGGGGCGCTAATCTCAGCGGCGCCACCTTAAAAAAACAGTCTCGCGGACCTGTCAATCTAGACGAACCAGACAGACCCTGGCTCGCGGCCCTGCTGTGAGAACCGCTACATGATTGGCCGAGAGCGGTATCAACTATGAGACCTAACCGCCTATTGGCTGCAACATGTCGAGACAATGACGCGCACGGCGTCTCCCTTCTATTGTTATTGTGGCGTGCGCGACAGAAACGGACAGGATGCACGAGGAGACAGTGGGGCTGATAAAAGGATAAAACAACTGGGAAACATCAAGCTAGCGCAGTACAACATATTCGAAATAAACATTAGCTCATTAGCTACGTTACAGGACTTCACAAAAACATTAGCCCTGTAAACACAGAGCGACACACAGCCAGGTCTAATACAAAGGGTATAAATGCCATCTTTGGTCAACACATACAACACGTAGAGCTATCTTGAGTACACTTCAGGCAATTGTCGGATAGCTCAGCGATCTTTCTGTCCAAGTTCTTCTCTCCACTCCGGCTGATGTGTAAGTAGAAACAATTTATCTCAACCATTTGTTCCTCCTGCTATCGCCAGCATTGCAAGCACACCAAATAACCGAGAATATGAGGGGGAAGTCAGTCAGATTATCTTGCTAAATTGTTGCTTACTGTACCCTGCATGATTTTAGCCGCAACAAATGCTCTTCTGCTGTCTCAGTCTTTCAGTGTTAGGCTACTCTTCATACTAGACGATATTGTACTCTGTATTCTGTTTTTTCGACCCCCATAGCTCACACATCCCTCTATTCTTTTAACTTAAAGCGGTCCGATCAATTCGTGTCTTATATGTATTTATTTATTAGCTGAGCTGGTTCTTGAACATGTTGAGACAGCGGACTTTGTGACGCACGTTAACCAATATGGGATGCCAGTGAAGTGAATGTATGGCCTGGAAAAAACTGCTCAGGCTGTATAAGGCACATAGGTAACAACAGACAGTTTGGCTTGGTTTTCTTGACAAATCACACTGAGGAAAGTTTGCGTATCAAGTGTGGTGTCCTCCGGGTATCACACAGATTTTATACATTGGGGCCTGTATGATTAACAGTATGTTAAAGAGGAAACATGGACAAAGGTGTGGTGTGTGTGGTTCGGAGGGTATGAATTTATGTAGCAACAATTACCTGTGACTGTCAGCATATAGGCTCTCTGTATGAGTTATTATGCTATAATAAATGACCATGTTGCAGGACATGGCATCATTCAATGACCCTTTGCTGAACTTACTGTACAGTATGTTTGGTTGTAAATGTAAATTTCAGTAATGAAACTACTTAGAGAAATCTTAAATGTTCAAATGTCCAATTTCAGAGACGCATGTATGGTACATGTATGTTAGGCTGTAATCTCCAAGTACTTGACTTGAGTATTTTCATTTTATGCTACATTATACTTGAGCTCTACTACGTTTCAGATCATAATATTGTATCAGTTACATTGCCAATAATTGTTTTGATTAATCATTTAGTCTTTAAAATGGCAGACCTTGGGCTCTGGCCCAAGGTGACTTAAATTGGTTGTTTTGTCCAACTAACAGTCCAAAACCAAAATATACTGCGGTTAATGATCATAGAAGTCTAAGTGAATCAGTAAATATTCATGTTTGACTCACTGAAATCAGTAAATATTTGCTTAAAAATTACTTAAAATTACATCAGTGATTAATTGATTATCAAAAGTGTTGTTGAATCATTTTCTGTTGAACAACTGATTAGTTAATTGACAAATTGTTTAAGCTCTAGTTAGTTACTTTGCAGATCAACCTCATAAACCTTGATTAATTTTTAGTAGTTCAAATCAGCACCACCTCTAGCAGCTACAATGTTAAAGGAAAATTCTGATGTATTTCAACCCGCATCTTTTTCCTCCATATACATTCCTCGTGTACAACGGAGGAGGATAGTGCAAAGTTAACCCAACCCATAGAGTCACAATGGCCACATTTATGGGAAATACTCCAGGTTTAAATATATTAGAATTGTCCTTTAAATGCTGCTTATATGCAAAGGCATCTGTACTGTAATATCTGTAAGATAAAACACTTTTCATTCAGCATAACAAGTACCATTGCTTTTGATGATTTATGTATATTTAGCTGACAATACTAATGTATAGCTACTTAAAAGGATAACCCACCAATTTTACTCATGAAGTTCAGTTTACTCATCATGTGGAGTACTACTCAGCCTGTGAAAACAATTGTATTATATATTATGTATGTCTGGATGACCCTTCCAACATCATCAAGTTTAGGCTTGGAGAATACTAATTTATAGTAGAAAGCCTATGTTAGAAATTGGGCATGTGAAGTTTGAAAGGTGTGGTTTATCTGGCAGGGAGGGTCTAACGAAAGACACTCATCACTTTGTAGTATGGGAAATTGTAAGAGTCTGTGTTTTGTTGATTGATTAATTGATTTTGATAATTCTTTTTTAATGTGGGCCTCAAAAGTGCAGTACTGAATTACTGGAGTTAACATTTTGTGTGACAGACTTTTACTTGTAGTAGACTATTACTGTGGTATTGCAACTTTTACTAAAGTAAAGGATCTTTACTTCTTCTACCACTGATAATCTCGAATAACTGTTGGATTTGCACACTTAACTGCCATCCTCTAATTCCTGGTCTCCCCACTCTACTAACAGGGACTGATTCAGAACTGGGCCATCATGATGCCAGTGAACTTTCTGGTCATTCATTGGCTGACCAACTTAATACCAGGTAATTAAGACAGCAAACATGTATGACAGCAATACCAAGTGTTTTGTCTCTCACTAACTGTAATACATTCAAATGACCAAAACTAATAGCAAGGTGGATAATATGCCTTATACACCAATACAGAGCTTAGGTCTGAATCGGTGAATCTACTTCGGCGGTCCTTGCTCCACAACCCAGGTAACAACCAGGGCTAAACATGGGTGTGACAGTGCTTGGCTGTGATTTGAAATTGTTAACATGGGTTTTTGTAATATCTATAGTGTAACTAGAGAATTATTATATTATAGAATTGATTTTGCTGTGGACTTGTAGGCCCAAAAATCAGCTCACATCTTCTGATGGTCTGTCAGTGAAACTGATAAAATATTCACCAATATATAGTTGGAAGCAGAAATGATATGTTGCCAAATGGATGGATGGGTGGACATGCTGTGAACAGCCTCATCTTACACCATGATCTACCATGATCTTCTTCAACAGATGGAGTTGTCCAGTTGTCATGGAGTTATGGAGAGTTATAGGACTTCTGGTCTGTGTTGGCTTTAAAATTGAGATTGAAAGTTCATGTGACTTTTTAATTAAATTAAATTAAATTTTATTTATATAGCGCTATATCATAAGAGAGTTATCTCATAGCACTTGTTAATATAGAGCAAGTCTTAACCAACTCAATATGTATATCTGTTTGCCTGCATCTATTCGTCTGTCGTCTTTCCTCCCTCTCCCTCCACCAGGTCACGACCTTACTTGTTAAAGGCAAGAAATTGTGAATACACAGAAAGTGTCAGAGGACACTGTCCTTTCTAGCAGTACATGTCCAACAAGTCTGCCAAATAGGGCATCAACAGAAGGCAGCCTGTGGTACCAAGCGCCTGAGAAGAATCAAAGATGCAGTTGTAGACATGAGTAAAGAGCTGCAAGGTCATTACATAACCTGTGACTTTGAACATTGAAGATGGTCAGAGCAAAGCTTAGAATTATGGGAGGTCAATGGATACCATGAATGATAAAGTTATAATTTGTTGACTAGATAAACGCCGGCTAAAGGCTGTCATTATCAACGTCCACATGAATATTAAAATCGCCTGACCACAGTTTTAACAGACAGTGCCATTCCTGGGCCATGCAACGCAGTAATTCAGACGTGAGTGTGATAAGTACCGTGTGCTATTATACTTTATTGGTGGAAGCTAAAAGCTTTCAGTACCTCATGGGAGAGATTTTCAGTTTGAGAACAAAGAGGGGATGAAGAAAACATTGACATGCATGCTACCAGTTTACAGGAAGGAAAAACAAGTAGTATGAAACTAATGTTTCTCCTCAATGGGCGGTGGCAGAGCAGGGGACAGGGGGTACTTCTGTAAGCAAACAGCAAGACCTGAATCTGACCCAAACCAGCAACAACACACTGAATTACAAATGGGCTACAAAACATTTTGCTTACCCCAAGATCCCAAGAAATGTTTGACAAATACTTAAAATTGGAGGTGTCATCAGCTCTCCAATAACTATTTTAAAATGTAAAATATTTTTAGTCTACACTGTAGCGTGATGATAATCAACTTTAGCTCTTTCACTGAGAAAATAAATGTTTCCTGAATCTGCAGTTCACATGACCTGTGGGTCACAAACAGGTGAACACTAAAGATAAGTGACCAATTTACAATTTATATAGCACCTTTTAAAAAAAATTCACAAAGTGCTTTGGCAGACAACGCAAAAACAGAATAATCAGAAAGCAATAAAACGGAAAGAATTAAACAATAAAAAGATTAATAAATACAAAAAAGGAATTGAAACCAATAAAAGACGATATAAAGACGACATCACATGAAAGCAAGTTTATAAAAAAGTGTTTTAAGAAGTGATTTAAAAGAGGTCACTGCTTCTGCAGCCTCATCTCCTCAGGCAGGTCGTTCCAGACTCGAGGGGTCCTGATGGCAAAAGCTCGGTCACCTTTAGATTTAAGCCTCGACTCTGGAACGGCCAGAAGGGCCCCACCTGAGGGTCTAAGGCTGCCAACTGGCTCATATGGGGTCAGTATTTCTGCTATATAGCTCAGGGCCAGACCCAGGCGCCTTATAAGTGATCAGTAAAATCCTAAAATCAATTCTAAATCCAACGGGGAGCCGATGGAGAGAAGCCGGGATCGGGGTGATGTGATGTCTTCTGTTAAAACTAGTACCAAAGGGTAAAATTATTCCTTCCATTTATTCGTTATGGGCCAACATCACATTGGTCTGGTACGCTGTGTGGAGAAATCACAAAAAAAAAAAGTAGAGTGATAGGACATAAGTAAATAAGAAGGCAAAGTCTTTATGTTTTTGTTGACATATACAGTTAACTAAATAAACGTTGTGCAATGAAGAATTATCTAACAAGGCGAAAACAAACTCATCACCTTTGTGGTTCAAACTCTGCTGCCATTCATTTCCCCACAATGCCTGCCGCTGTAATGAGGATGCCCCTATCAGCAGTCCTGTGCCTTCTGTGTTTGATTGTGTTTAATTTCTGGGTGGTAGCTTTGTGTGCCCTGCATTAAATCATCCTCCGTCAAAGGGGCTTCCAGGAGAGATAAGGTGTAATATAGTATTCAGCAGAGCTTCAGGAGAAAAATCCATTTATTCCAAAGTGAGCTGCCGCTTTTGTTGTGGCTGCTACATCACAATGTACCCATGGGGCCTTTTGAGTACTGTAATATTCGCTAAAATTAAATAACAATGCTACCTCTGTAATCTCTGGAAAGTTCTATTAGAACACTCATTATTCCTTTCAGTGTTTTCAATTTGCAAGTTAATAAATGAGAGGAGGTGCCTTTACTCATCCGTCTGTTTAAGCAGAATCGAAGATGAATGTCAGGGTTTTCCTTTTTTTTCACAGTGACCCCGAGATGCAAAGCACAACAACACAACAACAAATCCAAAACGACTATATCTTAGAAAATACAACATTTCACAAAACAAACTAACCTTTCACAAAAAGGAAACAAGGTGGGGATGGAAAAAGAGGTGTACAGAACACAAGTCAATTCAGATTTTAATCCCTGTTTTCTACGCCTCAGGTTCAACCAGTCTCCGGTTGCCCTGTCTGCCCTGCCTGCACTCGCGCCGGCATCTGCCAGCCACTAGGATCTGTCTGTTTGGGCCAACCGACCGCTGAGTCTTACCTAACTCGCATAGTGATCTCCATCCCTGGTTTATCATTGTGACCCATATAAACCTTGAGATCTTCAGCTGCACTGGTTCTGTGTCCTGCCTGACCACATCCATAACAAGCCTAGCCTCCTTCAGGTGCTGTTCAAACAACAAATGGACGCTGACCTGTCACAATTTTTAAAATCACAAACAACATTTGTCCCTACCATTTCCATTGTGTTTTCTGTGTGTTTGTCACAGGCGGCGATAGTTTGGTCGGTGCTCCTCCTGTCCACATGTCGAAGTGTCCTTGGGCAAGACACTAAACCCTAAGTTGCTCCTGGTGGAGGAGCAGCTACATTGCTATCGGTGTGTGAATGGGTGAATGAGACCAGTCTGTAAAAGCGCTTTGGGAACCATTTAAGGTTGAAAACCGTTATACAAGTGAAGTCGTTTTGTGCCCATATTGTTTTTTCTCACTAAGGTTTTCCACATCTGCAATCTGTGTTGCATATGCATACATGTAAGAAGCCTACTTGAAACCTGTTTGTGTACACACAGCAGAGAAATACAAGTTCTCCAGGAGATATCTACCTGGGAAAATCAGGTTTTCCTAATCCCCTACCAGATTACAGACATTTAAGACATCAACTGGAGAAATGTACTGGGCATGTACTGTGTCTGACTTTCAGGTCGGACACCAGAGTTTGTGCTCAGAAACATCATCATCAGTTTCAGTGGACAGAAAAGGCCGGACCTCACGTTTTTTAAATCAGTTACAAAACGTTCTTTACATCTCTGCTTTTTGGAAAATTAGCTGCAAAGTACCAATTAGCACACACAGAGCAAATGTACCACAACAATCCAAGCTGTTCAGGAACCTGCACCAACTCCACTCTATTTAGATCTATTTGCTTCATCCATGCGTTCTACGACCTATGTTCTATTATTTCTCTTCTCTTTTCTCTCCGACATATGCTTACACACAAATGAGGGACTTACCAAGCAGGGAGAAATGAGGGTAAGGTTATAGATAAGCACTCTGGCCCGTCCCATGCTGGACCAGTGAATGAAGGGTTGTATCAGCTCTCACAGCCTGACACCACAGTTAGAATCATTCAATGAGTACATGAGGCAGAAGTAGAAATTGCCTTTGGAGTCACTTTTCGGAGGACTCACTTGAAGCGAATTGACTTGCACTTCACATTCGCCACAGATGTTGTACTTCCTGTACACAGACAAGGGACCTGTATCAATACCTCTGTGTTTTCTAGTATTATACTAGTACAAAGCATCTGGACACATTCCATGTAACTGCAATATCCCTGAATCAGTTCCAGCTCTATCACATGGCATCCACGTCTTTTCCCTTGTTTCCTATTGCTTTCAAATACACCAAGAAAATATACTTAAAGTGGTACGAAAAATCTAATTTTCACACTTACCACTACTGGTATCAGCCCATGCAGACAGATTTGGTTTTACTTTTACTTTTTTCATATACTGCAGAGTGTGTTGACAGTATACAAATTTGTGTTGAAATGAGTGTAACTTTTTGATGCGGATACCAATATCAATACTAAAACGTTTAAATATCCAGTTGCAATGTTTTAGCCAACACTGATTTTTTTTCAAACAAAAACACTTTAAGAAGAATCCCTTAATTTTGGTTACTAAATAATTCACCAAGATGTCATGGGCAGGACATTTAACAGGGTAAAAATAAACTTGTCAGTGCTCCCAAGTTTGTACTATTAATGATAAAAAGGTCTGTTGGAGGAATTATTATGGACTGATATTTTGCATATGGACTTGTTTTATTTATTGGACTTATGAATCTAATTGTATGCAGGCGAGAGGAGAGTTGAAATTAGTAAATTTCATTTCATTATTAAAGTAGTGTGTATTTATAGTTTTTGTCATCCCACCCCGGATTCCAAATAATAAATATAAAGATCACATGATGTTATAGGCTGATATGAATACTATAACTAAACCAGTTACATGATGTGGAGCAGAATCAGCGAAACCTGAACTCTTTATATTTGGCTTGTATAGCCTTTTCTTGTTTTATTGATACTGTGTGATTTTACACTTTGTTTTATACGGTGTTGTTTGTATTGTTGCTGTTTTTGTGCGGCCTCCATGAAGACTAGCAACAACTCTGTGGAAGCTAATGCGCATCCAAATAAAGATTAAAACAATGGGGGAAATGTGTGGTCTCCACACTGTCTCTCAACATCAACAGTCCCCCCAGCAACACTTCAGCGCTTCTTAGTTCCGTTAACATTAATGAAAAGTCTGTCAGAGGGTGCGCCAAGAACGCTCAAACGTTCACCACAGCCGCAGACCACGAGTCTTTTTTCTGACTTGCTAACAAGTTAAATCTGTTTTTCAAGAGATTTGATACTGGGCCTACTCCCTCCCCTCCCAGCTTGAGCACAGACCAGCCTACCTCCAGCTCCCCTTGATTGCTCCCTCACTACAACTACCACCACCATCTTCTCTGGGGTCCTCACCCTCCCCAGACTCCGACTCAATAAACTAATAAAAAGAGCAAGTTCAGTCTGTGGCTGCCCCCTGGACTCCATCGAACCTCGATGGGGGAGAGAAGGGTTATGGCTAAACGGTCCGCCATCATGGACAACAGCTCTCACCCTCTGCATCACACTGTGGGAGCTTTAAGCAGCTCCTTCAGTGACAGACTCCTACACCCGAAGTGTAAGAAGGAGCGCTTCCGCAGGTCCTTTATCCCCACCGCGGCTGGGGCGGCTGTGGCTGAGAGGATAGTGCGGTCGTCCATTAACCCCAGGGTTGGTGGTTCAATCCCGGCTCCTGCTGCCTACATATCAAAGTGTCCCTGGGCAAGACACTGAACCCCAAGTTGCCCCCGGCGGAGGCCAGCATGGCAACTGTGTCCCCGTTGGTGTGTGAATGGGTGAATTAGACTACGGTTCTAAACTTAGATTACTGTTACAGCGCTTTGGGAACCGCTTTGGTTGAAGAGAGTCCATTTACCATTTACCGCAATCAGACTGTATAATGCTGCATTACAATCTGCTGTCACTGTAACCACAACCCACATCACAGTAGGACTGATGACTACCATGCAT
>JAVQJF010035525.1:0-11303 GCA_036023855.1 Gadopsis marmoratus | reverse complement strand
AACCATCAGACACTAAATACCTTCAAACAGGAAGTATCGGCAGATAGGAAGTGATGTCAGACCCAAACTATCCTTCAAAATAAGACCCACTGACATACCATTACTGATAGTCAAGACATGAAGATAATCAACAACACAAGATAGATCCAATGCTTGGACAGGGAGCAAAACCAAACTGGAACAGTGACACAGATGCCATTCCGCGAACACCTTAGATCAAATTTAGAATTGTTATGAAAAATAACTATGAAAATACATAAAGGACATTTATTCTGATATTGAGTTCAAAATCAAATCAGTGTGTCAAGCATTTAAAATCTTATAGTTATTTTACTTATTAATGTCAATGTATTTACATCTCTTTCCTTATGACTTGGGGTATTCAAGCTATACCAATCATGGAGGGATCAATGGTTTTACCTGTATTCTCTTGATAAGTGCACATCACTGCCAATTTTGAGATTTGCATTCAGAGCATGTTTGTGTGAGTTTAAAGCCCATTAAAAACATCAAGCGCATCGTGCTTCGCTAGAAACAACTTCAATAGTAGTCAGCGGGGTCTGACTCCTCTTTGTCGTTATCTCTTGTTGCCGCAAACCTCAGCAGAACAGAGCAAAGACTCTGTCAAAGACAAATATAGAGAAGGAGAAATAAGGAGTAGAGAGCAGAGGGAGAGAGAGGCAGAGATGAAACAGGCGAGACAGAGTGTGAGACAGGCCGATTGTGTGTAGAATTCCTGTGGGATCTCTTCTCTCACCGTCTCTACAGTGCTTTGAAAGCTCTGCAAAGTGATGGGGTGTTGAATGGATTCTCCATGCTGTCCTTTCACTACCTATCTGTCTGATCCCCTCCCTCTCATCTTATTTCCGTGCTGCCTTTGTTCTACAGTCAGAGCTTCATCTTTAGTTTCTACCTCAGGCTAATGGATTGGACCATGGGGTCTGGAGGGAGAGTTCATAGATGACCTTGGCTGGATGGTTAGATTGGTTAAAAAAAATGAGGGAATGGAGCTTTCTTGACCACAGTGTCTGAGTGTAATGTCCAGGAGAGGTCCTCTGTGGTTTGAGGGAATGATGGAGTCGCATGCCGAGTTGTAATCAATGAAGAGCATTCTCACATATGTATTCCCTTTGTCCAGGTGGGTGAGAGCAGTGTGTGTTGCCAAGGCAATGGGGTCATCTGTGGCCCTGTTTGGTCTGTATGCAAACCGAAAAGGAGTCCAAGGTGTCAGTGAGGGAGGAGCAGATGTGGTTTTTGACTAGTTAAGTGAAGCTCTTCATTATGACTGATGTCAGTGCAATGTTGTTTAAACAGAAGGCTGGTTTCTTAGGGACAGGAATGATGGTGAATGCCTTAAAGAGGATGGGGAGTATGGACTGACTCAAGGAGAGGTTGAGAGCCCAGCCTGGGATACTGTCCGGCCCTGGGGCTTTGCTGGGGTTGACCCTTTTGAAGGACCGTCTCACGATCACCGTTGCTAGGGTCAATGTGGCAACCTCCCAGCCCACATGTGGACACATGGTGGGCACTGTGTTGTCTGCATTGAACCGAGCATAAAAGGTGCTCGTCTGGGAGGGATGCTGTGGGCTGAATAATGTCCCTGCTTTTCCCTTTATAGTCTGAGATGCAGCGTATTCCACTCCACATGCGTTTGTGGTCTGAGCTGTAGGTATTGGACTCCACTTTGTCCCTATAGTCCCTCTTGGCATCCCTTATCGACTTCCGGAGGTCAGATCTGGCTGCTTTGTAGGCGTTAGGGTCCCCTGAGTTGAGATAACTTTGTTATGATATGGCACTATATAAATAAAACTGAATTGAATTGAAGGTGGTGGGTCATGCTTTCAGCTTAGTGCGAATCTCCCGGCTGACCCTGGGTTTTTGGTTAGGGTAGGTGCAGACAGAGGCCTTTGGAACATTATTGTCAATGCACTTACTTAAAGTTAGGTCGATAAATATTTGGACAAAAAATTGAATATTCTTCAATGGCCGAGTCAGTCACCTGACCTCAACCCAATTGAGCATGTTTTTCACATACTGAAGACAAAAGGCAGAAAGACCCACAAACAAGCAGCTACTGAAGGCGGCTGCAGTAAAAGCCTGGCAAAGCATCTCAAAGGAGGAAACTCAGTATTTGGTGATGTCCATGGGTTCCAGACTTCAGGCAGTCATTGACTGCAAATGATTTACAACCAAGTATTAAAAATAGTCCATATATTTATAATTATGTTAATTTGTTCAATTACTTTTGAGCCTCTGAAAATGCTGGACTTTGTATAAAGACGGCTGTAATTCCTAAATGGTTAATGTGATATTTTTGTTAAACCCCTTGAATTAAAGCTGAAAGTCTACTCTTCAATCACATCTTGATTGCTTCATTTCAAATCCATTGTGATGGTGTACAGATGCAAAAGTACAAAACAGCACTTTCTTGTTGTGGCGCTGTAAAGGCAGCACTGCCTCAATTGCAATTTGAAAAAGTAGGTTGTATGATGTTTCCAATGTTTCCTGAACAGCCACTAGTATTTGTTTCGGCATAAAGGAATGTTGAAAAGAAAGTTGAGCTCAATTACTGAACGTCTGTGATCAAGCAGCTCATGTCAAAAATATTAAATTCAGCTTTTGCAAAGGATGAGCTAACTAAATGACATGTTGCATTTTACGCATGTGTTAAGTTCCTGTTCCTTGTCCTGTTTACATGAAGTTACATGTGGTTGTGAAAACATAAGTTGTAGGGGATGATTTTCGTTTTACATTTACAGTGTAATGAAATTATTTTAAAATTTTAATTATTTTAAATCTGAACTGCCTCCTTAATGTAAGAGTAGTGTAAGGGCTCTGGTATTCTCCATTTAAAGTAAAGGTTTACGTGTTCACAGTGAAGGAGGTGACTATTTTAACAGCAACAAAATGCAGCAAATTTGTGCAAAAATGTCTGTTCTGACTGGATGCCTTCTCACCCTGTGACGTGTTTTTTCTTTGGTCTCAAACCTGTCAAATCGCCTGTGAGAACACGGGAATTTCAAGTTGTGATTGTATCATACTGCTGACATGAGCCTGCGGATAAAGTCTGACTGACCTTCTGTATGTCTAACTGTCCATCAGTCACCTGTCTGGCTCCAGACTCAGGGACCTACTCCACATCTGCAGCCCCTTCATCAAACGAGCCTGCCTCATCTCTGGCTATGTGAGTATTTTATTTGATGTTGAAAAGCACCATCGTGGTGGTTCTCTGTACTTTAGTCAGTTGCGTACCAATTGTGAATATTTAAAATTACTGTTGGCGATTTTCCTAAGTAAAGCATACATTTTAAGATTCCTTCCTTCCAGGGAGCGGTTGGTTTGGTTTCATTTAATTTCAGTATGCTATGGAATTCAACTTGCAGAGACTTCTGCATCTATCACAGCATTATTGTTGCATGATAATAAAGCTGAAAATAAGGACTTTTTGGGAAACCTTTGCTCATTAGTCCATTTGAGTGCCGTCCTGCCCTGTTCACCCTGTGTAAGAATATTGGTTTCCATTTTAAGTGTGTATTGTCACACTGTAAATGGTCTATCAGGTGGAGTTTGGCTGCCATTAACAGGAAACTATTGGTAGATTGTAACTGTACTGACATGTGTTTCCCCCTCCTTCCTCTAGGTGGTGATCATCATGTCAATCAGGCTGTGGCTGATGGGAGGATCCATGCCTCTCTTCTCTGAACAGGACAACCCCGCCTCCTTCTCACCTCACCTGCTTACAAGGTCAGTGTTACACACACACATTGAATATTAAATCTTTCAAGAAAGCTTACATTTTTCCACATCTGTGTGTAAATATGTGAAAATGCACTTATTTTTTATATAGCATTGTCAATATTGTATACAGAGCCATACATACAACATACAATGGCATTTTTATATGCACACAAAATGTCTAAAAAAATATTGCAAATTTAAATAATATGGATTAGCATATCATTTTGTAAATATAAATAAGAATTTGAGTAGTTAATTTGTACTTGACTTCTACACTGATAGACAGGGTGGAGATGCAGATAATATTAACTGAAAATTATTCTGAGACTAATACTGATCATTTCTGTGTTTACTTCAAATGACCAGACTTTCCCCAGTTATAAAGAGTTCTTATGACTTCAGGAGGAGTTCATAGTATCATCAGAAGTATCAGGATTTGGCGGGAGTTTGTACTGAATATTTGACTAGTCAAATCACAGAAACGAACAACAAAAATTTCAATAAACACTTAATTGTTTTAAGTAATGAACGCAATTAAAATGCCAAACAGTTGTAGGTATTGGCTTTTATTGTGCTAGGATTTGTATTTTTGGAAGATGTACTTGGAAGTTGTACATTTTATGTAGACTCTGTAACACTGCACTATATAAAACTAGAGAGAGAACAAACTGACTTGAATTTCTTGCTACCTGACTAAGAGAAACATGTGCTTTCAGGTATTACATAATTTATTGGTTTAATTTTAGCCATGCTAGAAGCACGACTAAAATATGTCTGATTGACTGAAATATCTCAATAACCTTTGGATGGATTGCCAGGATATTTGGTACAGACATTCATGGTCCCCAGAGGATGACACATGTTGACTTTTGTGATCACCTGACTTGTCCTGTGGTGCCACCAGCAGGTCAAATCTTTCAATTATTTTGTGAAAATTCTTAACATCACAATAATTCCCAGCATGAGCAAGAACTAGGCAACAGTAGCAAGGAAACAACTTCCTTTAACAGGAAGAAACCTCGAAGCAGAACCAGGCTCTGGATGGTCGATCATCTACCTCGACCGGTTGGGTTGAGAGAGAGCGAGACAGCAGGAGGAAAGAGAATATACTGTAGTATAGTACAGATATGCAAAATGGCGCCGTGAGAATGTCAGCCTGTTGCAGCAGATCCTGGAGTTTCATTGTTTTTTATCATTTTTATCGCATTGTTTTTGCTACTTTTTGTTGTTTTTGTCGTGCTTATTTACCAGGGTCACCACTCACTATGGTCCCCATTTATTGTGCGAGACGGCAGAGCAGAGCAGCCACCCCCCCATGACCCAGTTTCCAGAGAGGCAGGAGTAGGGACACAAACAATGAACACAGGTTGGGGAGTGGTAAGAAGAAAGGTGGTGGGATTGCTGTTTTTGTGAATGAAAGGTTGTGCAATCTTGTACATATTACTGTAAAGGAACGTCTCTGCTCGCCTGTCATTGAACTTGTCTGCCCAGCACAGGACTGCCAGCTGGGCCTTCCCACACTGGACCTGTCTTCACACCCCCTCAGACACAAGGCAATCCCTGCTTTGCCCCCACCCTCTCTTGCCGAACACTCCTGATCGCAACTCCCCGACTCCAACCTCCACTGAGATGGGCAGGAGTCTGAGTACAGGGAACTGGAGAATAACATTGCGTAGTGGTGCAGCAGGATTCACCTGCTCCTAAATGTCAACAAAATCAAGGAGATGGTGGTCAATTTTAGGAGGACGAGAACTGCAACCAAGCCCATAAACAGGATGGATGTCAAAACTAATATCAATTCCCATTCGCCTCATCTGTACTTTGTATTTGCTGCTATTCAGCATATGTTAGCATGCGAACATTCTAAACTAAAATGGTTAGTGTGCTAACATTAGCATTGAACTCAAAGCACCACTGTGCCTAACTAAGTACAGCCTCACATACAGGCTAGCGTGGCTGTAGACTCTCTTAATTTTTTGTTGTTCCAGCCAGTTGACTTTACTTTTGTCCCAGACTCTCTGTAGAAGCTAACAAGGTGTGAATGGACACTCATCTTGTTGACAGAAAAATGTGTTAACATTGAATTAGGTAGGAGCTGGTGATGAGTTAGTAATGGGATAATTTTGAGTTAGTATTAAGGATTGCAGGTGCCAGCAGACGGTAGCGAGGTCTGGCGGCCCTCTCAGCTGTGTCAGTGCATGTCGCTGGTGAAACAGCATATAATCTGTCATTAGCACAGCTGCAGTGAAAAATAGCTCTCCTCTCCCTCGGCCACCTGGGAAATTTATAGCAGATTCTCATAGCCCTCGTTCTGTCCTTTCTGCTCGCCTTCATGTTCTCTCATTATTTCTCCTCCCTGATGTCTGGCTGAGCCTTCAATATTCCCTTATCAGCTCTCTGTCTGCCAGTGTGTCCTCGCTCCATCCACTCTACTCTTGTCTTGGCCGTTTGACATTAACAGTGTGCAGGTAGAAATATAAAATAGCCCTTTAAAACTAATTATGACTTATAGTCCCAGATTTCTGTACATACTTCCTCTAGTCTAAATCATGCAAGATAATAAGGATACTAAGATTGCTTATCATAGCTACGCTGATGACACCCTGATTTACTTAGCCCTCACAAAATTCCTATGGTCACCACTGTGACATACTTAGAACCAGTCAACAGATGAATAATAAAATGCTTTTCTTCAATTAAATAAAGACAAGACAAATAACACAATCAGCTTTTTAGCATTTAAAACAAGTAGCAAGAATTAGAGTTCGTGATTATTACTCTTATAAATACTGTGTAAATATGAGTTTATAAAGATTAGGACAGAGTTCCAAATATGCAAATGTTGTTGAACAGTATTTCCAAATGATTTTCCTAAAGGAGAGTCCTTTTTCAGTGTAGTAGTCTATGATCTCTGTTTCCTTTTTGGATTATTTTACTGAATCTTTTTATGTATAAGATTTAAAAGATTCTTGTTTAGTATTTTTCCTAATGTTTTTTTCCTTCTATATTTGTCCTTTCCATAGAAGCAGTGTCGGAGAGTGTTATCTATTATGATTGGTCCGGTCTGAGAGTAGATTGATTCTCTTTCATGCATATCACATCCACTTGAGTGATGAATATGTTTGTGCCTTTGTTTTGCTCTGTGATGGATGTCTATTTGACAATGCCTGGTGAACATCCCTGTTTGATCTTAAACGTTGTTCTGTTAAATAAAATGCACGTCCTTTGTCTGACTTTTGTATTCAGTTAGTTTTTTGATCCAGCACTGTAGACGTTTTCTGAATAAGCACACTCAATTCAATTCAGTTTTATTTATATTGCACCATATCATAACAAAGTTATCTCAGGGCACTCTTTCATATAGAGCAGGTCTAGACCAACTCTTTATTGTGCACTCCACTCTACTCCACCGTCATCAGATGACGGCATGGGGAGAACATTCTGCTGCATTCTAAACGGCCTGTCAGCATCTCCTTAGAGGGCTGCCTTATCTCTGTATCTGTGTGTGAGAGACAGAGCTTAAGACAACCTCTGCAAGTCTTTGTATGCCTATTGACCCTAGCCGGTGTTAATTTTAGACTTTGTCTCCTGTGTCTCTTTCCAGCCGTCAATCTCTTTAATAGCCAATCTGAACAGAAGTCGGTGTAACAAAGAGATACGGCAGAGGAGGGAGGGCGGAGCAGAGCTAATGCCTTATTGTCTTCCTGACATGATTTTTATTGTAATGTTCAGAGGGGTTTTGTCCTGTCCCTCCCCCTCCCAGCCCATCTGCAGATGGCTCCACAGCCATGTTGAGTTTCAGACTCTTCCGTTAGATCATCATGGAGGAAATCAATACCTAACCCGCGGCTGGGCTTTACAGCCTGACTATTCAGAGTTCCAAAAACATGGCCTTTATCAGAATCAATGAGGACTTTAGCTAAATGTCTTTTGTGTTGTAACTACAACCTCAGAGAGGAGAATCGAGTACGTTTTGGGAAAGGACTAATAATGAATGAATGACTCCCAATAATTAAAACAAGATGGTCAAGCCTAGCATATGGCCAAAGCCATGTGGACACCCCTTTCCAGTTTCTGTACTTTTGGTCTGGAAATCATGGTTTGGGCAACACCCTGTAGTTCAGTGAAGGGAAAACCTAATGCCACAGCAAACGATGATAAAATATTTTAAACGAAAATAAAATAGTGTGCTTCCAACTTTGTGCCATCAGTTTGTATTTGTCCCTTTCCGGTTTCAACATGTGCACCCGTGCATAAAGCCAGCTCCATATAGAAATGGTTTGGCCCATACAGTACCAGGACTTTAGCGGGGATTTGGACTGATATCAGGTCTTTGTTAAGACAATGCTGGGGGCTGCGATGGTGGTGGCATGTTCCTTCAGGCCCCTCTAACTCAATGAAATATGACCCAGGTCCAGTTAGAGTAACAGATTCAAAAATCTGAAGCCTTATCAGATGTCAGAGACAGGACTTTACAACTCTGGAATGTTTTTACGCCGGCAACTATTTTATCTTTTGTTGTGACGATTGCAAGGTATCAGGAATACAGTGTGCTCGTTACAAAGTAATCCAAAAGGAAAGCGCACTTGCATGTATCACATGCAAGTGATTGGCCAGATGAGGTCAAGTTGATTGCAGCAAAAAGCCAGGTTCAAGCTTTTCGCCTGATGATCAGATGATCATGCTTTGTTCTGTTGGAGCCTGCATTGGAACCCCTTGTGCATCACAGGACTGGGTTCATTAAAATGAATGAGAGGGCTGTGTTTTTTCATGCAGGGCTAAAGGTGGTCTGAACACAGCTCAAGACTGCCTAAAGGCACCCTGTGGAATTTTTACCAATTGTGGTGTAATGGAGCTATGTAAAGACTGGGTTTTGTTTTGTCTTGTGAATACTAGCACAAAGACAAATACACACACGTACAATCACACAATCCCGCAGGTGATGCAATGCACATTTTAGTGCCAGCCGACAGTGATGCACCCAGAAGACTACAAATGGGCCCTCAAAACGTGGGAAGATTACTAGCTAATGTGAACTCAAAAGTCCACTAACAGACTTTTCTGAGCTTCATACCACATCCCACGGAACTTTAGTCACGTAATAACAGTTGGGGTTAGGGACTAGGGTCCAATACTGAGCCTGTGTAGCTGTCATGTGAGAAAAATGAAACTCATACATCATTGTTGAGTGAACAAAATGAACAAATTACTCTCTGAGATGACTCATATCAAGAGTAGTTCAATGAACGATACGCTCATGAACGACACATCACTACTCTCCAGCCTGTACAGTTAAAGACATTTCTCTTGCAGTACATTACAAATGCATTCCTCTTCATTAATGATTAAAAATAAACCAGTTTGGGCAGTAATGTCATGTCCCTCAGCCACAGAGCTGTCTGACACAATGTTAATTTATTATTATGGAAAATATTAGCGTGGACATGGTCAGATGCTACAAATTATATCTGGGTACAAATAAAGCCAGCACTTAGGATGGGAGTACAGAGATCCGTTGCTATGGAAGCAATACACCACCTTGTCTACTCGCATTGATGTAAACAGGCAGGTTTCAGAACGCTGCTAACCGGCTCATTGCGAGTACTGTCAAGTTTCAATGCGTCTCATCGTGAGTCTTTGCTCTGAACTGGCCTTGATAGACATGGACATGCCGGATCCAAAAAAGAATACCATTACCTACCTGTAGCTGACATTACAACAGCCCATTTGCAAACCTGTCTCCTAGAAATTAAGTTTATATGGTACTAAAATAATAATTTCCCAATTATGTTGTGATAAATGGACTCTGACTTTAAACGGTTCCCAAAGCCCTGTAACAGTAATCTAAACGTGAACAGTAGTCTAATTCACACACACACACACACTGCCAGCCTCCACCTGGGGTAACTTGGGGATCAGTGTCTTGCCCAGGGACACTTTTGACATGTGGACAGGAGGAGCTGGGATCGAACCACCAACCCTGGGGTTAATTGACAACCGCACTACCCTCTCAGCCACAGCCGCCCCAAAACATAATCACAGGCTGGATAATATTCAGAGTCAATGTTTTTTTTAGAATAAAATTGTACATCTATGAACTGCATCAGAATTGCAGGGAGGTGGTCGGGATGTACAGCAGAGTCCGGGGGCCCCTTCCTGACTCATCTCAATAGAGAAAGATCGTGGTTTTGGTTCAATTTGAATAATGTCTCAGCTCGCTGTGGATCTTTTCTGTATTAAACCAGACCATAATCTTTCATTAACCTTAACCAAGGTCTGTGAGTGCCTAAATGTAACCATAAAATGTGTAGTAATGCTGTACTCACTATGGGTGGATATTGTATTGCAAGATCGGATATTTTGGGGGGAAACAAATTAAATATGTTGTCAGTGAACATTTTACTGACAATATTTTTGCAAATTGCAAATTCCCAGATACATTAATTAACATTTCTTCGTTCCTCCTGTTGTTGTCCTTCTCTGGTATGTTGGACCAGACTGAGTACCTCTCTGTCTGACCCAGTCCTAGCTGTTTAAACTGAAGCAGATAGCTGCCACACGGATGTGGACGGATCAATACTCCAGACAGATGCAGGTCTGAAACCAACTGAGAGAAAGAGGGAGGAAAAAGATGACCACAGCAAAGCAAACACAGCAGCAGCACAACTCAGGCTTTTAGCATTCAATACACTGTGTGACTTGGCATAGGCTTATTTAATTTGGCTCTAAATGTCAGGTTAGAAAATTACTCCTAATCAATATTTAACCTTGGACAACCTCTTGTTCATTTTATCCTCAAACTGCCAAATACTTTAGTATTGAGATAAACAGGTTTCACAGTTGATAGCGTAGCTGTATTATACAAATTTGTCTCTTTCTCTTCTTCTTTCCCTTTTCTGTTCCATCTCTATGTGACTCACATCCATCTTCTCTTTTTCTCCACATCCTCCATCTCTCTCTAACTCCTCTCTCCAGGATTTTGACCTATTGTTACCTGCTGTCCTTCAATGCCTGGCTGCTGCTGGCCCCCATAGTGCTGTGTTACGACTGGCAGGTGGGAAGCATTCCTTTGGTGGAGTCACTCTGCGACATGCGCAACATGGCCACCATGCTGTTGGCCGTGGTGATGGTCGCTCTCTGCCTGCACTGTGTCTTCTCACTGCAGGTAAGAGCAAAAAGTGACAAGTAGCTGGAAAGTGCCTAAGACCGTATTTCCCACAAACTGTGTTGTCTCCAGATGCTTGTCTGTCCTCATTACATCATCCATCTGCATCATTTTAGGACAAGGAATGAGGTGTAAGAGCTGGTAACATTCCAGATAAGGTTCAGTAACAAGGTTCAAACAAATGGTTACATCAAGAAAGGTACAATGGCAGTTTAAATCTTCTGAGATGTAACATTTTCTTAGGCCACATAGTTCACAGAATAGAATAGGTATATGTGTGTTGGAAAAATAATGCTTGTTTGTGTTAAAAACCTTAGTGACCGTGAAGAACACATGGTGTAACAGTGAAGACCACAGGAGGTTCTAGATGAAGATGGATCTGTATGTTTACACTCTGTAA